>JAHWFP010013709.1:0-38758 GCA_023313725.1 Lithobius niger
TTCAAAGTTGAAAATTTTAACATTTGCAGCTTAGGACAGGCTTAACTCAACTACGTGGATAAGGAAAACTTGCCAGTTACACTCAATCTATATGGTTGAGGTTTTTTTTGTGGTTAGGCAAGGTAGGTTTGGTAGAAGATCATAACAAAATCTAGTTAATTAAAGCTGTCTTTGTGGAAATATACTTTTTTTTTTAATTACAATTTTTTCGTGCTTTACTGGTCATTGACGCTCGATTTGTGCTCCCCCGATAAAGGGTTTGACTTTTTGAGCATCTTTGTTTCATATTCCCCCTTTCCTAACGTAAGACAGATTCTGACTTGTAAATTAAAAAAAAAAAAGTCGTATTTCTTTCTTGACGAATTTAGTGTGTTGTGTAGGTTGGCCGTGTCTGCACAAGCTATTGGGCCTAGTATCGGCCACGGCATGGGAATGTTAACACTTTCACGCCTAACCTTTTTATTTTGAACTAGCATTACAGCCTGACCGATTTTGGCATTTACCAAAAAAATCATTTTAAGCTGTGCAGTGGAGCTCAAGAATTTAAAATATAGTCGCTTATGTCAGAAAAGCATGCTTTCAATGGTGATGCATTCAGAAATTTTTTACACAAATTAGTACTGGCACAGTAAGCAGCGAAACAATGTTGAAACATTTAAAAAACGCAAAAGTTCAACATTGTTTGTCGCCATTTTGTATTCAGCTAAGCAAGGCACCCAAACAACTTCCAACAAAAACCATTTCACACAGCTTAGACTAGTCAGTGCTGCCATCTGACGACTGATATGTGCACTAAAACGTTGCCAAACAACACTGCGTGAAGAGCGATGGACGTACTGGTACGTTGACTTTAGGATGCACCCACAAACATACAGGACGTACTGGTACGTCCATAGGCAGCTGTGCAAGAGTTCAAAGGACGTACTAGTACGTCCATAGGCGTTAAAGTGTTAAAGCCGATACTGATCCGATTCCGATACTACGATATCGTTGCAGCCCTGTAAATTAAGCATCAAATGCTTGAGTGCTACTCGCTGCTTAACTCTTGTTGCAAAATAGGCTTGGCTTGATTAACTCTTAATTATACAGGGTGGTCCACAAAAAAATGACGACCCAAGATTTTCTAAGTCCAATTTTTCTAGTTAGCAACCCTCAGAGCCAGGAGATGACAGAAATCTTCCCATTTCATTACATTTAATTTCTGTCCTAACCTGGTTTTGAGGGGTGCTAACAAGAAAAGTTGGACTTAGAAAATGTTGGGTCGTCAGTTTTTTTGTGGACCACCCTGTAATTATTTTATTCACACACCCCTATTATGATGCCAATTTCAGTTTTGTTTTAATTTTTTAATGAAAACACATTCAAATGGAAAGCTCTGGATGGGAATGCTTCGAAATAACTCGCCATCCCTATAAAAATATCAAATTCAGTTAAGATTTGGTCCCATTACAACACTAATAAGCTGTTTAAAAAAAACTTGAACTTGAATCTACACCAACAGGAAGCTCAATAGCTTTTCACGTTGGGAAGGAGTTTACCAGTTCTTGTAGTGGTACGGGTCTAAGACACCAGGCAAGTAGGCGTCTAGGCGTTTCTCAGGTGACAATTTTTTTTCTGGGGGTTGTGTAGCTTATCAAAGATGCATACTGTATTTTCATTCTTCAGCCATTACTTTGGGAACAAAATATTTTGGGGATCAGGGAATTAACAATTTGTTGGAGCTTAAGAAACATTTTATCTACTTTGCAATGGCAAATGTTTGAATAATTCCGTAATAATTTCTTTGTGATAGCCTGCAAAAGCCTTTTTACACAAGGCGCAAAAGAAATTTGGTTGGTGTGGCAGGTTTCAATTGGTTTCAGATGTTTTGTGAAATTATACATTTTTTGCTATAAATTTCTGTCTCCCTGTTCCATGTATAAAATTTTTTTGGGTTATTTTCAATTTGTGTAGATGTGATGGCCGAGGCTTACGAGATCTCCGTGATATATCATGCGAAGTTGATCTTTACAAACCTCTCCACGGCTCTGCACTCTTCCAGAGAGGCCAAACGCAGGTAAGCCTCCTGTAGTTGCCACATGATTTTGATTGGGAGATAAAATCTATTTGAACACGGTACATTTTTATTTTGTGTTATGCAGGTGATGTGTACAGTTACATTTGATTCACCTGAATCTGCATTGCGAGCTGATCCCGTCTCCGTAATAACTGGGTGAGTACAGCAATAAAAAGATTTTAGGTGTGATACAAATAATGAAAGCGCATTAAAATATTGAAGGTGTATTAAAAATCACAACCAACTTGTAGATAATATTCGCATTCCTAATAATTCACCAGCTTACGGTTTGTCATCAGAAAACATGATGCGTTGATGAGGCTTGAGGGTGAAGAAGCCACGCCATTATGTTTCAACTACCTCTGATAAAGCCACGACATCATTGTGTTTTAAATACTTCTAAAGGAAGACTTGCTATCATCCTTTTGAAATAGGCCTACGCCATTTACAATAAACCATCATTTCCCTGCAGCAGAATCTGCGCTGTCGCGATGATACGGCACGGACAGTTAAAGCCACATTATCTCATATGCATTGTTTTTTTCTTACTACATGTTTCCTTGTTTTTGCTCATCATTGAAGTAATATTTGGTGTGTTTCAGTGGAATTAAAGAAAAGAACTTCATGTTGCACTATGAGGTACGAGAATCTTTGCGATTTGTTTTCTTAATGAATTACTCATTTTGATGAAATAAATATACTTGCACCAACCACCTTGTAGATTATGAAGAACTAGTTACTTCAATTTTCGAAGAAAATTGTCCGTTCCTCTTCTTCAGAAGTACATAAAAACAATGTGCTTCTGAAGAAGAGTAATGGACAATTTTTCTTGAAATTAAACTAGTTCTTTAAAATCTACAAGGTGATGCAAGTGTATTTATTTCATCAAAATTGCTTTTAATCACAACTGTGATCTTCGGTTGCTAAACTTCTGAATTAATAATTTGTCAGTGCAGGCGGGCTATAATGACAGTTAATAATGGATATTTATTTTAGTTTCCTCCATTTGCTACCAAAGAAACTGGTCGAGTTGGGCCACCGGGAAGACGTGAATTAGGCCACGGCACTCTGGCGGAACGAGGCCTTGTTCCTGTTGTGCCACATGATGTTCCATACACAATTCGACTCACATCTGAGGTGTTAGAGTCAAATGGTAAATTACAAACTTATCATATTTATGGTAACTGTGAATTGGACGTTTTGTTTCTTAGTTTGCAATCCTGGACAGAAATGTCCGGGGGGGATGTGTATTGCATTGGTCTCGTCCTACATGCAAAATACCAACATCCCAGTTAAGAGGATTTTGACACTTGTGGAGCCCCCATGTTGTAGCACCCAGGGCCACTCATCATTTTTACTGACAGCACGGAGATGGTGACTTGTTGACTGTACGCTGCCACCAGATACCATACTATAACCAGTGCTACATGTAAACTTGAAGTGTTCTAACTTATCTGTAATAAATTATAGAAAATTGTAGAATATTTTGGCATTTAGTCTATGCAGCGTAGAATGCATTTTTCATACAGGAATTTGCGTTTCAAACGTCAGAATATTTCATTTACATCCAATAGAGTGGAAATCCTCCATATTACTCTTACTTCCACACTCCAGATAGTTCCTTATCTAGCTAATTTTAGTTTATCTTCTGTTTACATTCTTCGTTGTGAACACGATCGCCATCCGAGTTTGAAATCGCCGCTTCGCTCCACAGTAATAAACGTCAACGTTACGGACTTTTTTGTAGAATATTTCATAAGGCAGTTTGTAGCAATAAACTCAGCCCGTCGAAGATTCGTTAATACACAAAATAAACCGTTAAGCTTTACTTGAATTACTTTGAAACACTGTTGAATCACTTCGAACTCGGAAATTACTCATTACACTCACTTTCAAAAACAGGATATTGTCAGTATCTTTCAAATTTTCGATTGTATTTCAACAATCTTCATTAGGCATGGTCAAGAAAAATTGATTCTTCTGGTTACATTTTCATCTGCTTGCTTGAAAAGAACGTCCACGGCCTCCGATATTCACAAGGTAAGCACAACAAGCGGCATGGCCACCTACATATACAACACTGGATCCAATATTTTAATATTTACAATGTTGCGTACAAATGGCGTGGTTCTCTTAATAGACAAGGTCCAGGCACATTTATTACTTGTAGGGATGTGCGATACTCGAGAAAATCGAGCCGAACCGAGTATGAAACTTGTACTCGAACTCGGCTCGCTGCTCACGTCTGTACTCGAAAAACTCGAATCTGGCAAAAATGCGATAACTTCGTCAATTTTTGGCCGCTTTTGACATTCCAATATACCAAATCGATCGTCTCGACGAGAGCTTTCCGGTGGTGCAGATTAAAAGTCAATAACTGAAACCATTTTCAAGTTGTATCCTTAAAACTGGAAAACCATGACCAACACCGTCAACTAAGCACCATCTTTGTTCCTATTATCTTAACAAATTAAAGGGAAACTTGCAAACAAAATATTCCCATCAAATACTCGAACTCGGCTCGATACTCGATTTATCTGTTGCAAACTCGGCTCGGCTCGACTCGACTCGACTCGAATTAAAATTTTTCTACTCGCACATCCCTAATTACTTGCTTCTTCCACTCCATCATTGCTTCAGTATGCCATTTAATTCTTTTCCAACCAAGTGCATGACTTTTGGAGTAGATGGGCCCTGGATGTTCATTAGGGGGATGTTATTCTTTAAGTGGTGCTGGATCGCAATAGATTCTAGGCACCGTAGGTGTCGATCTCTTCTCGAGTTTGCTCTTACTAGTGTGTTTGTCTTGTCCCAGCAAATTTCCTGCAGCACATTGGAGACACCAGGAATGAAGTGGAAGAAAATGGAATTGCGGTTCATTGTATGGAAACTGAACACCAAATTGGCTGGGACAAGACAAAGCCACTAGTAAGAGTAAACTCAAGAAGAGATCAACAGCTACGGTGCCTAGAGTCTATTGCGATCCAGCACCACTTATAGATTAAAATCCCCCTAATGAACATCCAGGGCCCATTTAACCCAAAAGTCATGCACTTGGTTGGAAAAGAATTAGATAGCATACTGAAGCAAAGATGGAGTGGAAGAAGCAAGTAATAAATGTGCCTGCACCTTACGAAAGGTACGGAAAATCGGTCAAAGTGTCGGGGCTAAAAAACTGGCCATCTAGTCTATTGCGAGAACCACCCTATTTGAACGTGACATTGTAAATATTGGATCCAGCGTTGTATATATAGGTAGCCATGCCGCTTGTTGTGCTTACATTGTAAATATCGGAGGCCGTGGACGTTCTTTTCAAGCAAGCAGACAAAAATGTAACCAGAAGACTCAATTTTACTTGACCCTGCCTGACGAAGATTGTTGAAATACAATCGAAAATTTGCAAGATACTGACAGTATCCTGTTTTTGAAAGTGAGCGTAACGAGTAATTTCCAAGTTCGAAGTGATCGTTAATACATACACAAACGTGCCATGTGATGCATATTGGAATTGTGCGCTGAGGTTGTAATTATAGTTAGTGATTGACATGACTGGCTGTAACCAGTCATTAGAAGAATTGCCACTCCATTTAAGACCATACACCTGTACAGCCATATGGTTTAAAAAGGAAGATTGCGTGGAAGGCCCATGTGTGAATTTGTGTTGGTCTTAAGTTTGGTCTGAATGAGCTCTTTTTAAGAGTATGAACATTGGAAACATTTGTAGTTACGTTACGTATCAACTACAGTAAATCTTGCAACAAAGCCTTCATGATCATGAACAATAAAAAATTATCTCGAGTTGTCGTGGCAAGGTTATCCATGTAACTGGTAATTGTATAAAGTGTGGTTAATCAGTTTTGGATTTCACAGTTCTGTTAATTCTGTTAATCAAGTCAATTTCCAAATATTCCAAAAGTTAGAGAATCCACATAGTAGCTGATCAACCTTTCCAAAGTCACTTACTGGCTCTGTTTTGTAATATATCGCAGCATAAGCACGGTATCGTCCTTTCTCTCTTCCCACCCTCTCCAGGCATTAGAAGAATGACCTCACCCAGTCAACCTGCTCATTACGCGCCGACAGCATGGCTAAGCTGTCTTCCAACTTGTTACTACGGACCCCAAATACCAGTCATTTAAAAAAAAAATCGTCATTCACAAAAATGTATTGACTCGGTAGTGCAGTGTGCAGAAGTTTTGAAAGGCACTAGTGATTTTCAAAGGAAACGTGCGTTTGCTGTTCCGTCCAAGTTATTGTGTTCTTGGCTGACGAGAGGCGCACAGATAACGTGTTATTGCTGAAAAGGTTGAACAAGGTAATTTTCTTTTTTTTGCACAAAGCACAAAGATACGGTTAGTAGTTTTAGTGTAGATGTGGATGCCTTTATAGGTGTTGTGTTCTAATACGAAGAAACATAATTACTTTTTCATGTTTTTTTTGTATTTTTTGCAACATTATTTGGTTTTTGTGTTACACAGGTTCTTTGAAAGTCGGTAATTTCCACCACTATACTTATTGTAACGGGCCAGTTACTGAAAATGGCTGTTTTTCCGTCTGTAGGCTAACTCAACAGACTTTTGATTTGCAGGTTCGTCCTCCATGGCGACTGTGTGTGCAGGTAGTTTGGCCCTGATGGATGCGGGAGTGGCTTTGTCCGCCCCGGCTGCAGGTGTTGCCATTGGGCTAGTGACAGTTCCAAATGCAGATGATCCCCTCAAACTTGATGATTATCGTTTGTTAACGGACATATTGGTAGGTAAATGTGCAAACTGTTGATTTTATAATGTTGTAGACTAGAAAATTTATAGACTTTTATGAACATTTATTGTGTTTGTGTTGCCCCACCTCTCCCATTTAATATTTTGCACTAGTAAAGTACCGTATTACCCAATTAGAAGCACCGGGCGCTTAGGAAATTTGAGTGGCGGGCGCTTCTATTCGGAGGTAAAAAACATCACTAGTGCATACTAATACCAGCTGTTGTTGGCCTTCAAAAACATTTATTGTCTTGTAATCCACGGTAAAATAAAACTATTTTGCCTTTTAGTACTGTGTACTACCTTTATACTGCACACATGGTACTGTACATAATCAGCAGTGCACGCTGCTCGTCCGTGAAAACGCCATTACTATAGCGCACGCTACAGCAGCTTATCGGTTACATGTTCCACGCACTTTTCTCTCATCATCATCATCATCTGTGCGGGAACAGGAAATTGGACCAGAATGGAGTAAGCGATCAACGATGCGATCATGGAGGAAGAAAGACGTGACACTCAAACCCGAACGAAATTGGTGCTATTTAAGTTGATTTGAAATTACGATGTTAACAGTTACAACAACTGAAATCTTGAAACCTGCTACAGGATTTCGTGAATTATTACAAGATATGCATGGCAAAAAAGTGGAAAAATTACGATTTTTAACTTGGTTTTCACGTGATTTGTATCACTACTGCTGTTGAGTTCGGTAGGTGAATGTTAGGCTGATAGAGAAACGGGCCTTTTTTTTTTATTTAATGCTGTGCCAAAAAACTCCCGTATAACCTGCAGGCCCGATTTTTTATTTCTTCCTTTTTTTAATTTTGCGTATCTTATGTAGGCGTTTATAAATGGGGACAAAAATAATAATAAGTGCCAACATTTTGTATGGGGGGGCGCTTCTAACTGGGTAGGCGCCTCTAACTGGGTAAATACGGTAGTAATAATAATCATTTATACAGGGCTGTAACGTAGATTAGATTTTGTCAAACCCTTTAATCTTAAATTTTTATAGGAGGAAATTTTGCTCCATTTCTTTTTCCGGGGTTTTCGAGCAACCCACAATCGGAAGTGCTTGTGAATTAATAAAACGCGAGGTTTAGTTGTTCTCGTTCATCCAAAATGGTTGTAGTCTTCTTATTTCTTGCTAAAAAAGTCCAAATTCTCATGTAAATACCCCACTTACAAATTTGGTTAAGTGATTCTGAAACCACAGGTTATGGGCCCAGACGCAATGTCTACTGTGAAAAGGTATTTTAGCAAGATTTCTCGAGGGGAAGGCCCGGGAAAGACAGGCGCTGAAAGGGGCAAGGCGGCCATAGCAGCGACGAAGGTGACCGTTGATCAGGAGCGTACAAGAGATAAGTGCTACGCAATAAGAAAGTGACGATCGTAAATAGTGTAGTACAAGTCTAAACTATAACACAAACTCTCAAAACGTAATATTAGATGAATAATCAAAATGGCAGGATCGTTAGCAGGGGCACTCGTGAAGATCTTCTGTGTGCATCTACTGTGGAATTTGCCCAAGTTGGGTTTCTGCTGGAGAAGTGGAGGGCTTAAACTTGGCATCCATCATCAAAACAGAGACATATGTTGGCAAAAGGTCCTACGTTAATAGTTGAGCGCAACTGGATGTTTACAGAAGTAGAAACAGGTAGTGGGAGGAGGTGGGCATTGGTCCTGTCCAGTTGTCACATGGGTTGGTCCCAGCTTCCCTTCATGTAGTCCATTTCTGATGGTGGGAGAGGTGGGGGACTGAATCCCATTCAGATGTGTAACGCATTAACTGTGTCACAAGATTCTGTCCTAGCATATTACGGATGATTGAGACATTTAACATTTTTTTTTAGGGAATTGAAGATTACTTGGGTGACATGGATTTCAAATTAGCCGGGACGAAAAAGGGTATTACGGCCCTACAGGTATTTTCATGTGGCAAAATAAATTTCTGCATCTTTTTTTTTTTTTGAGATGAACTACACACTGTAATGACATGTCATGGATTATATTATTAGGCCGATGTCAAAACACTAGGGTTACCTTTGAAAGTGATCATGGAAGCAGTTGTTCAAGCATCAGGTAAGTATCGACAAGATTACATATTTCCTGAGCTGCAGTGGAACAGATGTCTGATTAACCAACCTCAGGTGTATGAACACACAATTCGTATCAGATTCAAAACGGATAAATAGCTCATTTTTTTTGTGGAAGTGAGTTGATTTGAAATCACTTAGTGATACTCTGGTGCAGCAGCAAATGGTTTTGAGTAGCCACTTGAGCATTGTTACTGGCGTGTGTTGGTTGCTCTTTTTTAGTAATTTATTTATTCTGTTTCGGGGATCCATAAAACTTGGTTTAAAACATTGCAATTATAATTCTACTTCGTAGACGTCTCCTCACTGTGTTACCTTTTGTTACAATATCCCTTTGCTTGTCGGCACCTTTTATCCATACTCATTTGCATAAAACTTAACCTTAATTTATGCAAAACGTATGTCACCTGCCCCCTCGCACCACCTTCTCTCCTGCGCCTACATCTCCATTTTTCTTCAGCCGCGGCGCACTTCGGATGTGTTTTTATTTGGTGCTACGAAAATTCGGTGATGGGAAATGAAGCGTTTTCCGTATAGAAGTTGACAACATTGGTCTTGGTTGAAGACAACACCATAAGTTGAACGTTAATTGTTCTAAGGAACATGTTAATTTAAACGTTAAATTTGTTCTACGGAACATGTCACCTAAGAGTTAAAAGGCTTAGCCGCCTTTCCCCGTTCACAGGTTGACAGCGGGAGTTGAATTGCCCGGTAGGCGGAATGTCAAACTTGAGTGCAAAAACAGGACTGCCTGTATGTACTGAATCAGCGTTTCGCTCTGTAGAAAATAAGCCTTAAATGTGCAGTCGCCAATATGGCGCGGTTAAATGTTGAGAGGCACACGATGCCCGTGACTGATTGAAAAGGCTTATACTATAACTGTACAATAAAAACAATACAATACAATAAAAACATTAATTTTTAATTTCATGTTTATTTCAGATGCCAAGTCGGAAATTATTGGTATAATGAATGAAACTTTAGCCAAACCTAGGCAAGGAAAAAAAGAAAATTGGCCAGTTTCAGGTAAGTGTAATTCACAAATCAGTTCTCTATCTAGATCTGAATTGGACGTTGTGTACTTGCTTCTTTTCTCTATTCTTGTGCTTTTGCAAGTTCTGCGTAAAATAGAGAAATCAAAAGGGTGCCTTCGCCTAGTAGCCGTTTAGGGACCAACTCATCTGTGGGTTGTGCCTCACCACACCGACTGTTGACTGATGCTAGTAAACGAGGTTATTGTTATCAGTAAATTTCTCACTCAAAAAAAATGACTGCTACCACCAGACTGGTGGGCAAGGTGGCCTGATGGTTAGTATGACCGTCTCATGTGCCCTAGTTCCTGGGTTCGAGTCCGGCCTCTGCCACCCCTGGCATTTTCAGAAAAAGAAGGTCTCTGTCATGTCTTGTGCTCTTGTGGATTGTGGCTTGTAAAAGAACCAAGGAATTTCGATAGGATTTACCTAGCAAAAGTGTTCCCCTCTCCTTCTGGTCCCATTGCAACGGCTGGGTACGCGTCAAAATCTGAAGCTACCACGAGATTCCTCTATTTTCAGTACGGTAGTAGTTACCAACTGTGTCATGCCATCATTGTGGGATGACGCAGTTGGTTACTACTACCGCAATGATTGCATGATGCATTTGGTAACTACTACCGTACTGAAAATAGAGGAGTCTGGTGGTAGCTTTAGCTTTTGATGCGCACCCAGCCTGTTGCATGAGAACAGTAAGGTTAAAACGTGCAAGGAAAAATTACTTCTATAGATTATTTTTGGTTTCATGCAACATTACTTGCTTACCTTGTATTATAATTATTAGCATCAGTAGGTGTCTCCTTGAAGGAACTCTTCGCTACTCGTTTGAACCGTTTTCAGGGGTCGAATTTCCAAATTTTGAACCAGGTGCAAATTTGCACCCCCAAATCTGATACTGGGGTGCAAAAAAAGTCTTTGGAGTGCAAAATAAAAATGTAAACCAACACTGTGGTCTCCTATTTTATAGCCATTGAAAATTCTAACATTCGGCATGTCAATAATGTGTACTGTTTTCTTGCACTTTGCTTAAAACTCACTTAACTTCACTATTCAACTGAAAAACCTATACACATAGTTTAAGCAAATGTAGTAAAAAATGGAGTTTAACTTCTTTGGAAGGAATGGTGTAACAGGAAATCTAATTCCAAGCTATTTAAAATGCCGCAAACCGCAAGCTTGTGCGGTTCAAAAGTTATGAAAAATTCAACTTTGGTGTGCAATTTTGCACTCCAAGAGTTGCTTCTGGAGTGCAAAGTGTGATTTTGGAGTGCAATTTGCCCCTGTGCATCCGAATATTTCGATCCCTGCGTTTTCAATGCCCGCACATCAGCAGTACATAAATTCTTTTAGCCTACGAAAGGGGAACAGCGTTCCTGTAAGTGTGTATACAATTTTGGAAATACTTGTGGAATTTGGATTGCAGCATTAGTTCATCGTCAAACACAGTTCCTCCCATTCCAGCAGTTTTCATGAGTTTTAATTGGGAAAATTGTACGAGATATTCACTTCAGTGTCGGTTGTCTTCATTGGCAGCAAACAAGTCACATAACTCTTATTTTGGCCCCTCCCAAATCAAGGTTCCTGCGCTTTGCAGATGTCCGAACCGAGCTTGAGACCACCCAATGTCCTTGACCAAGGATACAGAACTTAAGATGATGGCAGACTCTCTTAAGGGTGTGGTACCATGTGATGGTTTTTTCACTGGTTTCTACTGTGCATATAAATTGCACGTGTCTCGACTACTGGAGTTCAATGACCTTTTTTTTTGCTTCTCATGAAATCTTCACATCAGTGGTCTATCCATGTTGGAAAAAATGATACACTTTCACCAAATAATTTCACTCCTGCAATGGTAGAAACTCCACATTTTCGACAGAAATTATGTCAAACGTTAATTGAAAGCTTTTGTCTTCATCAGGTAAAATGTCCGAGTACACCCCGTTCTCTTTAATCTGACATGTTGTTGTATTAGAATTTGCCGCTGTGGCCGTACTGGAGCAGCCGATTGTTTTGGCGACGGTGGCTCCACCTCGATTACCTCAGATGGGTGGATCGTAGAAAGCCTTGCCATTTTGTTAGGTGTTTCATCAGGTTCAGCATCACAATTTTGGCGATGGTTTAGTGTGGCGGTGCTTGTACGTTCATAAGGGGAACTTTTTCTTCCCGATAGTGCTGGCAGGATAGGTAGGCATTCTATAGCCCTTAAATGTGGTTCATTGCAAGAGTTTGATTGTAAGAAGGAGTTTGGTATTCAACCAGTCGATTTTGTTGTTAATAGAAATTTTGGTGGCAATTCATTCCACTCTTATCCAATGCAGCTGTTCTCGTACTCGCACTAACTCGCCTTTCTGATTCCCCGATGTAGACCAAATTGCACTCTGCTCACGGAATGTCATAAACGACTTCTGTTGTTTGGGGAAGGCCGACAGTGGGGAATTCGGTCTCATGTGGGTATTCATCAGCGGAGTGAATTTCCAGCTATAAAGTTTCTCGAGGCTTCGGCTGGGAAAGTGTTGGGCTGTACCTAGAACAAGTATTGCACCGGTGGGTGGAGGGTACCTGTCGACATCAGCGAGTCACCTCCATTTGGGGTTGGAGTAGAGGTTGAGGGAGAGAAAAAAGGTCTCCTTATGAACGTACAGGCACCATTGCACCAAACCATCGCTAAAATTGTGATGCCGGTCGTGACAAAAAACCTCACGACTATCAAGGCTTACCGAGATCAGCCTTTAATGGAGGTGGGGCCACTGTTACGAACACAGTGGCTGCTTCAGCACGGCAACACCATCAAATTCCAAAACAACATGTCCGATTAAGTGAGCTGTGTTCTCGGACTAAGTGACTGATAAAAACAGAATATTTCAATGGCTGTTTGATAATTTCTGTGGAAAATTCAGTTTCTACCATTGCAGTACTGTAGTCAACTTATTTGTGAAAGGCAACCATTTCATGTCTCAGCAGCTTTCATCTTAAGTTTCAAAGGCGCTTCAGGCTACCTCTTTGGAAGTGGGTGAAAATGCACAAAAATTCTTATAACATTTTCTACAACTGCATAATCGCCTGTTGTGTGACATAACTTGTTAATTATTTTAGGTGCTTTTGCGTTTACAAACATATCATGTTAAAGCTAATGGATTCCAGATAACTGGAATTGTTGCAACCACTAGATCTTGGCGAAGAACATGGCTGATTATTTTTTTTCCTGGGCGAACCTAAAGGCATACTGTGATGGTGGAAGTAGAGAACTTGTTTCCAGATTAAAGCTAAAGCTTCTTAGCTGAGCAAAACTTGATGAATTAGATTCTCACGATGATGAATTACATCATCGCGAGATTCTAATTATATCAAATTATATCATACCATCATCCAGATAGAAATCAATGTTTCTAGTTGTCTTACCGAGTTTCTCATTTCAGAAACACTTGAAGTTCCAGAGCATAAACGTTCCAAATTTGTTGGTCTTGGAGGCATCAATCTTCGTCGCCTTATGGCGGATACAGGTATGACATGGCTTTCATTACTCCAGAATTTAATGTTTCCACGATGTCGGTTTGATTGAATTAAAGTAACAAATGGATTGAAGGCCAGGCAGTAAGTGTAATTAAAAAAAAAAAAAAAGTTGAAATTTGTAATGAAACTGCAAAGGTCCAATTTTTATTTCGTTATAACATAATTTTTTGGAACATTTTAATAAAATTAGTAAATCTACTGAAAATGTTTGTTATACAATCATTTTATTTAGCGAAAACAGGTCATAATATTACACGCACAATGTAGGCCTAAAATGTCTTGCATATGGCCGACAGCTCTAAATAAATAATAAATAATACAGAGACGATGCACGAGGCATCCACCCACCCAAATTCCCAAGCTGCAGATGTTAGTGGAAGATACCACCATTGGAAGAGTTGTTTTTTGCCGCATGAGGGAGGAAACCGGAGTACCCGAAAGAAACCCTCGTGCAACGGGCAGGAAACAACTGGAGAAAAACCCGTACATATACACTTCCCATCGACAGGATCGAACCTGGGTCTGTACGAAGCAAGAGATGTACAGCTGGGACCAGGACGCCTATCGAATCTGACGCCCCAGTGCTCGCAGCTACCCGTGCACTAACTTCTTACTATGCTTTAAAACTTTTCATTTTCTTTAAAATCTTAATTAAATTCATGTGCTGTATGCAAAGTCGTTTTCAATATCTCTTTGCATTTTCTCCATCAGCATTGATGATTGCAACTTAGTTTTCGAAAACCTTAGTTTTTTGACATCGTAACAAGGTGACCTCTTCACCAGAAATGCAATTAGACAGAAATGAGAAATGGTTGAAGGGTGTTGTATATGCCAGGCAGCGCGTTGCAGCATTACAACTTACACATGTTTGGTCAGCCACGAGATTTAATCATTTGCACTTGGGCAGACATGAATAATGATTAAAGCCCATGGCTGCCCAGACACGTGTACGTTGTAATGCTGCAATGGGCTGCAAGGCATGTGCAACACCTTCCAACACCCTTCCAGGTATGATTTTATAAATGGATCAGCTGTAGCACATTCAGCCCAGTAACACGAACAGTTCCTTTTGACCAATTAATTTTCATATTTGTTATAATATGTTATATGATGAATAGAGATATGGCCTTCCTCAAACAAAACGAGTCGTTTATGCCACCGAGTGCAATTAAAGAAACTGTCTTGTTAAATTTATTGTGAATTTTGCAAAATTGGTTATGTTTTTAATCACACACCATCTCCATTAGTGGTGTGGTAGTAAAATAATTTTAATTGTGAGTCTACCCAAAACAGAGTTTGCAGTAAAACAAAACAAACAAAAAATCAAGTCTAGATTCGCGTTTAATTATTTACCTAATGTAGTTTCCTTTGTACGTTGTTTTTAATTTTAGGACAGTAACAAGCAAACTGCTGCCCACTTTACCTGAATCCATCTTTACGAAGGATTTTAAGGCTAAAACATACTACCAGAAAGCTCGTCAAGTCAATTAGTTTTTTTTTTTAATGTCTAAATTGATAAAAAATTGGCAAATTATCATATTGTACCATAATTGATTTTTTTGGGTATGGTTGCTAGCCCATGAACCATGTTCAAGTGTGAAAGTATCACAAATTCCTAATTTGCATCCGTTTGACATAATCAGACTTAGTAAACCAATCTTGACCGCTTTACTCTAGGCTTCTAATATAATAATGTAATATTCCTTGTTAGAGCCATAAAAGTTGAAATAGCCTTGAATTTTCTTAGTGGTGAATGCAGATAACTAAGTTAATAAATTAAATAAATTATTAAAAAAAATTTGTTGGCTGATTGCATTTCTTTTTGTGAAGGATGCTTCCCACAGATTAAACAGGAGACGGAAAGAAAGCTGCTGTGCATTGCATGCAATTGTGCCAGAAGGGGCAGCTGAGTAAATTCTGTTCTGCTGCTGTAAACTAAAATTACATGATTATTAAGGAAACAAATTTGCAGAAATAAATAATAATTAACATTGACATCTTAGGTTTGTAAAATTGCATAGACCCAACAAAAAATTCTGGAATTAGGCCAATTAAAACAAGAATTTCATAAAGAAATACGTAAACTGCTTACGCAAAAAATCGCAACATTATTATTTTCATAGACGAAAGACAAAGCTCTCTATTGAGCTAAAGGTTACATTAGGCACATATTCGATATCCTTACGATATTGATTCCAAATGGCTCCAACACCTTCCTAAATACAGAGAAAGTTGGTTTTAGAGTGCGGAAATGTGTTAAAACGACTTAAAACAGTACATTTGTAGCGCACAATCCGTACATCTATACGGTGTTTGCTTTCGCTCGTAGGGCCGGCAGGGCACTTTATTTTTTTTTTCGTAAACAGTTCCAATAGGCGGGTTGTTATTGTCAGTTTCATGTGGTTTTGTTGTTATTGTCAGTTAGGTTAGGTTAGGTAAGTTTGGGGTTTGGCATTTCATACTGAGGTAGTTAACTGGTTGGGGTTTGGCATTTCATACTGGGGCAGTTAATTGGTTAGGTTATGATAATGATGATTTAACGAGTTTCCACAATTTGGGATCAATTTGTAGTGCCTTCCATGAAAATTAAAGGTAGGTTTTTTTTCTCTTTTTTCAAATTTATGGCCACGTGTGTAAAGGGAACATGGGAAGAAAACGGGCTCTCGTCATATTTTTTTTTTTAATGGACTAAGAATTACCTAATGAGTAATGTTTTCCTCTTCCATTTTTGGGACAAACGCACCGTTTGGCCGTGGTGAAGGTCCAAAGTTAGCAACGCTCCACGCCGCAAAGCATGAAACTGGGCGAAAGTCCGGCAAGTGAAACGCCAAACCCCAACCAGTTCAATACTTCAAGTGAAATGCCGAAGCCGGTTCCTAACCTAACCTACAATAACAACAAAACCACATGAAACTGACAATAACTACCCATCTATCTGAACTGTTTACTGGAAAAAAATATCAGCTGGGAAAATAGGAAGAAAACGGCTTCTCGTCCATCAGTGCAAAGAGTGCGACTCTCATTAATTTCTGACGGCCAAACGAAGCCTTTGCCCCAAAGCCTTTGCCTTTGTGTTGTGAGGTTGTTGGAGCATAATTGGTGTTCGTCCTGTTTTTTTTTCCGTGAGGAGCCCTTATTCTTCCCATAAGCCGCGTAAAGTAAACTTGTTCCCTCTATTGTCTATTTTACTATCGAAAGTGATCGTGGAATGAATTTATAATTTTGCCTTTATTGTGTAGCGCTGCCCTTGCCTTCTAAATCCGTTAGCTACGCACGTAGTATGCACTATCCCGTTGCTTCACACGTTTGTCCAATTCATAATACAAAAACGGTTACACTAAATAATCGATTATACAATAATTACCTGATGAGCAGGACCACATAACTCACCTGCTGCCAATACGCATAGAATTGGGACAGCCTTACCGACGAACTATAAAGTAGCCACCATTTTTTTTAGTGGTTCGCCAATAGCCCAACAACAGATAAAATTCCGTTTTCCGTGCATGTTGTCAAAACCTGAATTAAGCTGGGCCAGTTCCGGTTCAACCTTTTTTTCGTACAGAAACATAATTGGCAAAAATTTTTAGTCAAGGACCTACAACCCTTAATATGCAAACGATTTAACCACAAACTCTTCAATAACAACGCCTACAATTTGCTGGCACATCTTCTAATCGAAATCATGATAAATCGGCTAATATTTGTCACTTCTGGCCAGACGCTAAAGGTGACAGGCATGACCCGTGCAAGTGAAAGACTGGAGTGGGACGTGACATCATTTAACAATAGCTCACAACACAATCCCCTTTTTCTTCCCGACTGTATTTCAATAATTGTATTATGTTATGCATTATATGCATAAGCAGTTAAAAAGAAAGTTGGTTTTGGGCCTTTTTCTTCAGAAATCTGTGCGGGCGGAACATTTTTTTATTTTTTTGTATTATTATTTTTCGGCCTTATTTTTTCTTACATTTTGTGGAATTACTTTTTATTTTGGGTAAAATAAAGAACAATGAATGCCTCATAACTCTACTTACCACGTACCCATAAAATTATTTAACATCAAGAGAAGAAATTTTATATTTTCATTTTTCATTATGGACCATTTTAACTGATATTTTTGCTGTCTCGTTTCTATTTCCCATGAAAAAATCGGTGCGGGCAGGGCCTAAGAACCAACTTTTTTTTTTAGTGGCCTTAGGTAAGTTTGGTAATTTTACGTGAGGATTGAAATCTGCCTGAATTGGTCTTAAAAAGTCTTGAAAATTCATTTACAAATCCTGAGTAACAAATTACTGGTGAAGCGTTGCATAAGAACCTCTCCTTAATATGTGGCACACATACTAGATGATTTTTCCAAAGTCATCCTATAATTCTTGCAGGAGTGACAGTAACACAGTTAGACGGACAGCATTACAATGTGTTTGCTCCTAGCCAAGCAGCTATGGATGAAGCAAAGGAACAAATTGATCGCCTTTTGGCAGAAGAGGTAATACAAATACGTAGCTTGGGCTGAAGTTTGTGGGACTATTGTACGCCCTTCTTTGTCTCGTGACTCATTAAGTAATATAGAAGATCCCACATCAATTACTTCCTGGCATCTGTAGCTATTAATTATTCACTGGGTGCCGGCATTTTTTATTTTTGCTGTTTATTGAACATTAGGGCTGTACAGAGTATATTTTTTCCTGCCGAGCCGATCCCGAGCCGAGCGCTCAAAAAATGCCTGGTATACCGAGCAGAATGTGACGATCAGTGCTGCCGAACAGAAATGAGCACCTTAATTAATCAGCACTTGCGAAATATCAAGCAGGCTTGGAGAAACTACAAATGTTTTCACTAAAAAAGCCTGTTGTTGGTAACCAAGCGAATGTTCAAAAAAGCGTAAAAAAAAGGTGGTCAATCTGCACGAATTACCTACAAATGTAGTTCCTGTATTGAATTCTGTGGTAGGCGTTTAAGCTTCCTGCAGCAGGAACCAGACATCAACCATAGTCATCGACTGGAATTGAGTAACTGCCAGAGTGAAGCTCGCATTCAAGGTCTATTGCTCCCTGGATCGTGTGCCGAGAATAGACGCGAGCTGCGCCGCTCGGCTCGATTAAATGGACTTAATTTGTTACCAATCATGATGTGCTCGGCAAGAATCTGCTCGGCAGCTCTGAATCGGTACAGCTTTACTAAAATTTGAACCATTTTAAGTATACATTTTTCATTCTAGAAACAAATCGAACTTGAATTTGGCGGTATTTACACAGCCAAGATTGTTGAATTACGGTAAGTTCTTCTGAATGATATTGATGTTCTTAAGTGTATAAAATTAGCTTTACATGTCATGCATGTAAGATTGCAGACTGTAGAATAGTTTTGTCCTGGGCAGTTTACCCACCACACATTTTTTTCCTGACAATATTCCCACTCCACTAAATTCAGAAGCGTCGGATACAGAAGTTAATGTGGCAGAGTTTAAAAAGTAATAATTAGGTAATTAAATTAATGAAACTGTGCGGCGAATTATTTTGAACCCTGGAATAACTTTATGTTGGACAATTTTCCTGCCGCATGTTCAAAACACTTCAGAAACAGAGTTTTGCCAATTTTCGACGAATAGAAACTTTAAAAGTTACTCGCGTTCTTCTACTTCTGGCTTTCTTAACGCTTTTTTCACGTAATATTCAGTCAGAAACTTTTTTTTTACAACGACTGTTAAAACTCCCCAAAATATTTGCCGCTACTGTCTTATCCAATATTTTAAGCAGCTGTACAAACTGACTTTTTTGTTCAATAGAAAGTTTGATGGAAAAAGGGTTTAAATTACTTTTTACACTTTTAAGACTAGTTTGACTTACTAGATGTTTATCATGCCCAAAAATAGCGTCTAATTCTACGTAATGACAGTTGTTAAAACGGGCTTAACTTTTAATGCAAATCAATCGACTTACTATTCTTAAGTAAACTGCTCTCGAAATAAAAAAAAAGTTTTGCTTTCCCCCACAAAAAAATTAGGTTGGCGATTGAACTTTTGATGTTGGCGAGTTACTGAACTGGTCTTACTTAGCCGCTGACAAATGGGTAAAAATGTTAAAATATCCAGGTTAAGCATACAACTGACTTGTAGAAATCATAGCTTCTTACCCACTTGAATTTTTTTTTCAGTTTTACTAAAATTGGGTGAAAGTTTTGATCTTGCCAGTAGAAAAGCTGTTTATTTAAAAAAAAAAATGAGTATACAGCGGGCATATTTTGGCGCATCTGTCCCTAAAGGGTTAAGGGGGGAATATCCAGACGTGGGGAGAAATTTTTCCAACACCAAGATGCACAGTGCTTTAGTTGCTTTCTAATTTGAAATAAGAACACAGTATTCTTATTTCAAACTAGGACAGCACCCCCCCCCCCTTATATGGCCGGTTTTATAGAGCATTGTTGTGTTTTCCCGTTTGCATGAAAATACTGATTTCCCGTTAGCAGTCGCCAAACTTTCATTAGATTTAGTTAGATCCAGTTGGATAAAACATGGCATCATCAGTACTGTACTGTGCATCTTTGTTGAAAACACCGTTTGAATCATTACTTATATAGACACTAGTAATGAAAGACACACAAACAAACTAATTAAGAATATCGAGATTCCCACTATGTGACTGGAAGAAAAGATGACATCATCAGTACTGTGCATCTTTGTTGAAAAAACAGTTCGCATTATTACTTATACAGACAAAACAGTTTGAAAGACAACAAACGAACAAATAAAAGAATTATAGAGATTACCACTGCGACTTCAATAGAATTACAAACAAATATTACGATCTTAGTTATATAGATCCTCAGACATGTCTGCATCCTAGAAAATGCCAACATTTTCAATTGCATTCTCCAGCTTTCAATAATATAATGAAGTATGTTGTCAGGTGTGCATTTGAATGATGATTTTGGACTATAGCTGTAATAATAATAATAATAATAAATTGAATTTGGTCCCCAACCAAAAATGGCGACCAGGAAACGGAAGGGTTGCCCACTTACACCGCCCCTTAATATGGTTAAAAAAAAAAACATTAGTAAGTTCGCTTAAGAAATACAGAGAGATCGCGGTCATGTAGGGCACGACGAAAGGCCGAAAGAGTGTGGGAGTGTACAATGTCCTCAGACAAAGCGTTCCATGGAGGTATAACGCGAAGTGCAAAGAAATTCAAGCTACAGTCAAGTCGTGATCAGCCCGCCTAAGTTTCAATGAGTGTCCTCGTGTCGTAGATCTACCCACAAAGTCGAAAAAGGAAAAATCAAGTGGGAACATGTTGTGCACAATTTTAAAAGTCAGCGAGAGGTCTGCGTAGAGACGTCGTAATTCCAGCGGCTCCAGGCCTGAGCGTTGTAATCTATCCCCAGCAGGGAGATGTCTGAGACCAGTTAGTGACCTAGTAAAGTGGCGCTAAACGGACTCGAGTAGGTCAATGTCCTGGAGTAAGTATGGAGACCAGACAGGGCTGGCATACTCCAGGATTGGTCGCACGTACACTTTAAACGCCCAGACACGAGTTTCAGAATTGGCACGGGAAAAACACCGATTAACAATGTAGAGGCGACGGAAGGCCTGGGCCGCGATTTTCCTGCAATGAGTTGAAGACTTGAGATCGGACGTAAACCAGACACCCAAGTCCGTGAACTCATTTTTACATTCTAACTGTAGACCGTTCAAAGTATATGGAGATAGTTGGGGAGAACTCCCTAAGCAAAAAGAGAAGCACTTCTCGCTCGAGAAAGGCAACTGCCACCGTGTGGACCAAGCAGTGACCTCAGCTACGGTGTAATTTAGCCTGTGATGGTCAGCCAAATCAAGTACTTCCAGACCCGTCTTAACATCATCCGCAAACTTGAAGTTTAAATCATCACCAGACCCAGTTGATGGTAGAAGATCATTAATAAAAATGACAAAAAGTAGAGGCCCCAGGACGAAGCCCTGTGGGACCCCACTTAAAATAGGTAAAAGAGTAGAGCATGAATCTTCAATTCGGACTTTTTGCTGATGTTCCCGTAAAAAGGCACAAAGCCAGTTCAGCAGTTGTCCATCAAAACAGAATTGTTTGAGTTTGGCCACAAGCTTTGTATGAACCACCGAGTCGAAGGCACGCTGAAAATCAAAATAAACCACACCAAAACCTATGCCCAAATCCGCAGCTGCAGTCCAGCGGTCCAGAGCTACCAACAATTGTAGTGTGGTTGAATGATTTGGGAGGAAGCCGAACTGGGGAACGTCTAATAATTGTTGTTTTACACAATGATCCAGCATAGTCTTACGTACAATTGACTCCATTACCTTACAAGTAACAGATGTCAGGGCAATGGGGCGATAGTTGTTGGGCAGGGATGCATTGCCCTTCTTAAAAATTGGTACAACAATGGCCTGTCTCCAGACCACAGGGATTTCTCCACTCTCAAAAGAAAAATTAAATAGGTACAGTAGTGCAGGCAAAATTTCCCAAGCAATCTGTTGAAGAAAGTACGCCGAGATACCATCTGGACGTACGGAGTGACTGGGTTTAAGGTGATGAATCGACTGCATGATGTGACGTCGATGGGGTCAATTATTAATGTCCTACATGTGTTACCGGGATCTAACCCAGAAGGTGTAAGTGGTGGAATAATACCGTTATCACACATCCCATTCGAAATGAAGATGGAGTTGAGGGCAACAGCCCTGTCAAAATTATTGGTAACGTAAGACCCGCCGACCAAAAGTGGGGGAATAGAACGTGTAGTATCAGTCTAATTTCCAATATCCTTATTACCCTCGTGCACTGTTACAAGTATAAGCATTAGTAGCTTCCATTCTAAAAGTGCTTTAATTTTGTACTGGTGGAAATTTGATTGATTATGACCTTGTATTGGCTTTTTAAGGACTGGAGTGTTTTGTGTTTTATAAGGCTGCACCTATACCACCATTGTCGATCCGTTTTTAAAATTTTGTCAGTCTGGTATTCAAAATTTGATCCCCAATTTGTCATCAACGGTGTAGTTTTCTGCAAAAGTTCAATAATAATAGTAAAATAAAAATAATTTAAATTGTAACGAACAGTTAAAACACAGCTAGGAAAATACTCGGTGATTTCCTGAGCAAATCGCTGCAAACTGCATATTGTTAACTTGAACAGTTCCAGAGTTATCGATATTTCTGCGAAAGTTACCGATCCGATACTGATACCGCAAACATCGGCAACTGATCAGATCCAGTATCGGTGTCGGCGCAGCCTTAGTGCTTGAAAACAAGTGATATCGTCTTGTTCGGGCCGGATTCCCAGACGATACAATTGGGAACGTAATTAACTTAACCTAAATTGATCATGCACACTTTAATATCTTAGCCTAAAGTAATCATGCAGACAACGGACTCCGAGCGGTTTCAAGTTTCAATTCATAAAGGTTTATTTATGATTACTTCACAAGACTGTGAGAAATGACCCAAAAACTCAAACAAGGGTCCCTAAGGACTTATTATGGTAGCGATTCATAAATCAATACTTTGATTAAGTTACTTCCAGACAATTGAATGAAACAGTTATTATGTCTTTATAATTGAGTAGCGTGACACCAAGTTAAACACTTATACTTTCATAAGAACACAAGGCAAACACTTTGGCTCGGCTTACTAGACCAATTAATTAATTACTGGAGTGGCATATTAAGTGGAACTATTATACTTATAATGTTCTGTGAGCTTTGGACGCTGCTGTGGACTGCACAACTGTGCAGTGGGTGTGGACTTCCCCTCTCACTGAATGTTGGCTTCCTTAAATTATTTGACTAACTGACTGTTATCGGTTTTCAAGTGTTAACTATTGGAATTATTGCAAAGCTCAAAACAACGTCAAACTCTGAAGCTGGGCTGGCTGGTTCTCTCTCACAAGAAAAACCCCATGCTGTTCTTCACAGTGTGTGTATGATGTCATAGTTAAAGGGACCACTCTAATTGGTCCTGTAGGTCTTTAAATTCCACCCATCCCAAGAGTTACGGCTGCAGTATTGGTTCTAGTACGGTTGACACTAATCAGGGAATGTGCTGACTACATTACTGAGGAATGGGCGCTACCGCTGGCTGCACCTCCCCTCCTGACTTAAGAATGTGACACCTCCCCTCCTACCTAGTTGAGTCGCCTTGGAGGCACACCTGTTTGGCCAGGTGACACCTTTTAAACTGGGTTCTACTAGCCTGCCTTAATTCAACAGAATAAAATACCAAACTTAAGAAATTAATAACACAACTAATAAAGATATGAACCTGGCAATTGCACGTACATGTTACTAAAATTATGGGCTATTGACCATTGACTTTTCATAATTAATGGAGTACTCTTTAGTATTCATGAGTATTCATGAGTATTCATGCATTATTATGCATTAATGTTAATTATTGGAGATTAGTATAAATTAGCCCTTATATAGCTACATAAATCATAACACTAGTACCATCATCCCACATAATCACTTTCAGTAAATAAATAAAACTTCACCTTCTGTGGGAAATTATTTGCGTGGCCTACATCAGTTTATTTTTTTTTAATGCAGAGACACTGGCGTTATGGTAACCCTGTATGCGTCTATGCCTCCAGCTCTTGTACATAATTCCCAGCTGGACCAAAGAAAAGTAAGTGCTTCAAGAGACGATACGATAGATTATTAAATGTTTTGACACAAAGTCTTCAGGCTAAACTACTACTATTGAAGAACCATTGAAGTCCCTGATCGGGCTTTGTGCTAACGTAATGTAAATAAATATAATAAGTAGCCTATTAATAAAAGTAACAAAATAATGAAAGAAAAGTTTAAAATTAAATGTAAAAAAAAAAAATAACACACAAAAAAATAACTAGGCTAAAACCTACTTGCAGTAGTGTTGGGCGGTGCCAACAATTTTTAAGTTGGTGCCAGTACCAAGCGTAGTACACAGTACTCGGTTTTCTTCGGTACTCACAAATGAGGCGCTATCTGGTATCATAGTGCTGTATTGCCAACACCCGATTTTTAAGTAATAACAAATTTTTTATCGAAAAATTTGTTTTGTTGGTATAGTTTTGATGGAAAAAATTATTGATCCCCAATTTAAGCTTACTGCATGTTTCACGACATATTTGATAAAAAAAAAAAAAAATCTTCTAAAATTTGTAGTTAATATGCTACCCAAGTGGAAATGTAAATATCAACAATCGCTGGTTGTAGCATCAAAGTTATGCCAATTTGGCTCCACTTTTGTGCATTGTTTAGCATTTCAATTTTACCATTGTTGATCTTTAACTGATTCTTGCACTACTGTGAGCCCTACAGCAATGGGACTAAATGAACCTATTGGTATAATCTTAACGTCTTTCATATTAAAACAATAACCGTATTTTAACAATGCACGGTATTTGGTACCGTGGTACCGCGGTATACCGTGAGAACCGGTTTACCGCCCAACACTAACTTGCAGTGTCAGTGTCATTTAGCAAACTAAATCTTATAACTTACAGCGTATCACAGTATTAATAAGTTGAAAATTCCATAACGGCTTCTACTGTGAAAGTTCGTCATTCTTGATAATTGATTGTTGAAAACAGATTGTTACGCACAATTTCAGAATCAAAATACTGTACCAGTATTCTTGCAAATTTTCAACAGACCGACGCCGTCTGTCTTCATCAGGCCTAACCTACACAACTCAAACTTTTGTCAACTACATCATCACCGTGGAATTCAGCGTTCGAAATCTGCGCACGTGCATCGGCACTTGAGGGGACTGGAATCCCTGGCGATCCAGCAACATGTTAAAAATGACGCCGTTTTGATGAACACTCAAGGCCCATCCAATCCGGGAATTCGTTTCCTCCTTAGAGATGAGTTTTCCAGGCGACTCACAAAGCAGTGGATGAACCAGCACGATAAATATAGGAGGCCACGCCATGCACGTGCGCAGATTTCGAACGCTGAATTCCACGGTGACGATGTAGTTGACAAAAGTTTGAGTTAAGTTTGAGTTGAGTTTAGGCCTGATGAAGACAGACGTCGAAAATTTGCAAGAATACTGGTACAGTATTTTGATTCTGAAATTGTGCGTAACAATCTGTTTTCAACAATCAATTATCAAGTATTAATAAGATTTCATATTGAAAAAAAAATGTACTTTAATTGCCTCATTATCTGCTAATTATTTGTTTGTGGTCCTTGAACTGTCATTTTACAAGTCTTTCTCTTAAGTTACTGGCAACTAGAGTACAAACCCATGGTATAGGATCTAAACATAAACTCTTAATGCAAAATAATTTAAAGAGTTTTAAAATCTGTTTCCACAAGGCACTTCAATCAAGTGTCATTGTCCGAAAAATTGAAAATTTGTCCTGTCCACCTAACTGTTGTTTGTTGGCACAAGTGACATTATATATGTATATACAATTTTTTTTCCTAGATAAGCCATCCTAGCGCCTTAGGCTTGGAAGAAGGTCAAGATATTTCGGTTAAATATTTTGGTCGTGATCCTGTAAGTGGTCGCATGCGCCTCTCTCGCAAAGTTTTGCAAGGGCCAGCATCCGCTGTCATTCGCAACTTAAATGAGAAAGAGAAAGTGTCTGTTGATGTACTAAGTTCCACTTCGCAGTAGAAGCTAAAATCGCTAGAACTGCGTATCAAGGATTTTTTGTATAAATGTTCAAAGAACTGTCAATAATTTTACGCATCTAAGGGATTCAGAAACAATCTTAATCTTTTCTTGTAATTCATTGACTGGTTAAGTCAAGGATTTAACAGATCGTTTAAGATCATTTGCATTACCATCGTCAGAGAAGTTTCATACTAAATAAATAGTTTTATTAAATCTGTTAGTATTTATTTTGTGAGGATTATACTGTGGTGTTCAGAAGTCGTTGATTATCATTATTGCAAGGCTGTGCCAAGCTTTTTATTCTTGCCGAGCTGGAGCTGGTTAAACCAGTAGACTATGTGCACGGCTAATTTCAAACGAAAATCACAAAGCAGCCGATGTAAACCAAAGCATTAATACTTTCAAAAGCAGCCTGGAGAAGATTCTCTGATGAAGTGAATTAACAATCACTTCACCATCAAGGCCAATCGAAAATTCACCTGCCACAGTTCAGTATTGAGTAACTTTATGAGAATGAGCATTATGAGTCACTGGAATTTTCCCAAATTCTTCACTTGTACCAAACACTGCCTTAGCTACTTCCTACCTTGCGTCAAAACATCTCTCTCTTCACCACCTCTTTGGCTGGTAGGGATCGACCGAATCCGAATCCGAACCGGATCTGAAGCCGGATCTTTAGGGTTCGGATTCGATTCGGGTTAATTTTTGGCCGTTTTCGACATTCCAATATACCATTCGAAGCGTTTTTTCACCAGCTTTCCAATGGATCTAATTTCAAATGGCTAGCATAAACTGTTCAGAACTTACAAGGGAAAAACGAATGAACAAGTTGTGAAAATGTCTAGTCAAGTCTTGAAACTTTACTCAGCTAGAGAGAAAATTTAGTCTGTAAAAAATGGAAAGGGCTGAAGCAGTCCAACAAAGGTTTTATTTTGGATTCGGTTAGGATCCGGATCCGATTCACCAAATCTTTAAATTATCCGGATCCGAATCGGATTTGGTAAAAGTAGATTCGGTTGATCCCTATTGGCTGGCCATAGTGCCCATCTTCCGAGCACCCTTCCCCCTTAAAATCATCCAGCTGTTTCAACAACCCACTCCTGTACACCAATAACCCTCTCCAAAATGTAGCCCTTGGCATGCTACTCCCTTCTATTCCATGGAATACGCGACAACTCATACACGTTGTTAACTCGTACTGCCTGCAGCCCCCCCCCCCCCGCACCCCCGGTCATTGCCAGGTACGCACACACTAAGCGTTCGCTGGACCTTCACATCGTCTTCCTTCCACACACATCCTCTGCTATCCCAAACGTCATATATCAAAGCATCTGTCCCCTTACTTCCACTTTGCACAGACATCGAAGAACTGACCCATTCCTGTCTTCGCCCTCTCCGACAACAAACCCACGTCATCAGCAAACGGAGCCGTCGGAGCTGAACCGCCTTTCTCCCCCTTTACCCAGAGAACACCAAGCCTGTATGCACCAACCTCTCCAGGCTTTTGGTAAACTAGAAACAGCAGGTGTAATAACGAACACATCTGCCTTACTTTCCACCAACTCCGACTCCACCCCTTACCAAATCACCTTACAGTAGGACACAGCCTTCTGATCAATCCCACCTCCCCATTCCCATCCTCCGTAATTCTGTCCTATTCGCTTTATCAGGCATGCTCGCCGTTTACAAGAAAACCTCCCGAACATTCCTCCCCTCCCTCCTAGCCACGACAATGAATGAGGTCAAGCCAAGACCCCAACCTTCTTCCCTCCCATAACCTTTCTGCAACTCTCCCTAGTCCTCCAAATGCTCTTAGAGTAACTTCATTACTATCCCAACAAAGTTCCTGTACACAACACTCATGATACACACAGGGCAATAACTCTAATTTCTCCACACTTTGACCTTTCTCCTTATGAACCAAGCAAGTCATCTTCCTCCAACAGCCTGCAGCCTTCCCCCTCCAACACTGCTCAAAAAGCCTCCTCGCCACCTTCTTTGGCCCCTCTGCCCCATCTTCTTCCAGCTCCTTTCCCTTCTAAACCCCCTTCAATGACGCATCGAACTCCAATTCAGAAATGTAATGTTATCACATCCCTTCCATCACCCTGGTCTCATCAATCCCCACCACGTCTCTGCTCATCTGCTGTAAGAAACCTGCTAACAGCAACCTAATATCTTCCTCACTGTGTTTAACCCATCCGATTCCAAAATCACCCTTCCCGTTCCCACACCTACCTTAACTGTACTTTTCATGTACCGCAGGAACTTACTCCCCACTGCTCAACCAGTCACAGCAATTTTTGGCGCCCGCCTCTGATTGTAAAGTCCGAATTTTCTGTACACCAAATTCCTCTCCACAGATTTTAATCCAGAGAATCTCCCCAATTGTAAATTTGCATTATTGTCTGCTTTAAAATGAAAATTCCTGACAGAATTACAAATCCGTGCTTTCTTCGCACCATCATACCCAATGATAGCTGGATTCAGGCATCTCGAGTGCCGCACGTGCGCAGAATGCCAGCCATTTTTATTGTCAGGAAACATGTTTTCATGTTGTACCTGTGTTTGGATTATTGCTGATGTGATTTTAACACTAATTTCGTGCTGCCATCGCCCATTTGTGTGGAATTCCCTGTTTTCAGTGCTAGTGGAACTCTGAACCTACTGGAAGAGTTTTTCTACATTTTTTTACGGCTTCGTCCGAGATCAACTCCAACGGCACCAGTTTAGCGTATTCGTTTTACGCATCTTCGGCATTACGTGTTCGTTCTTCATGTACAGTGCTGGTATTTCTGATCTTAAAATCCCAATACTCGTCCATCCGTGTTTTACCTGCCACTTTATCCCTCCAGAACATTGGGTTATTATTAAAGCTGTGCAGGTATCAATACTGGTACCGGGACCGGCTGCAGGTACCAGTGGTATCGGTGTCGGACCAGCATCGGGTTAACAAGTACCGGAAAACGGCATCAGCTTGTTTTTTCCAGAATCGGCATTTTCGTACATTAATATGACATATTGTTCCCAACGCTACTAAAAATGAAGCAACTTTTTGATAAATAATCTGCTAGGTTTTAATCTTGTTGCGCTATAAAGTGTTAGCGAACAATTCCATTGTAAAAGTGTTACGTTTGTTACACCATTAAATTATCAACATGTTCTGCATTCTTTATTAAGTTATCATTTGACATCGGCATTGGCACCGGTTTGTTATCGCATCGGCAAATGACCAATAGCACTGGCACTGAGATCGGAACCGGGTAAACAGGCACCAGTATCGGAAATAGTGGTACCGGCACAGCCTTAGTTATTATTCGTGTAAAAAAGGGATAAATCCAGAGTTTGCATGAGGTAGTACCAGTGAAGCGTGCTAGAGACCGTGAGTCTGCTACCGATTCCTTCTTACCAACACGTGAATCAAAGAAGCTCTATGTGACCGAAAAAGACTTCTAAAATAATAAAAAAGGAAACTTCCACTCCTATTTCTAAGTGTTCTGTTAAGCCGTCTCTCTTAACTTCTGTGGCCGTTAAACGAACATCTCCTAAAGTTGAAACTTCACCTTTGTTATGCTAACTCAGCACAAAATAAATTAGGAAGGAACAAGAACGATCTTGGTCTCAAACTCAAGAAGTGATATACATCTGAGAAGCCTAGATTCCCTGGCTATTCAACACCACAGCCGAGAGAAGGCTGCGCTGATGAATATCCAGGGAACCTCAAACACTGGATCCAGTTCCTAGTGCGAGGCGAACGGAAACGATTTCTAAGGGAGAAATGGGCAACAAACCTAACAAATACCAAAGGCCACGACCAAGCTACAAATTCAAAGCAGGCGAACAGTCGTTGTGTTGTTGCAGTGAGCCTAAAGAAAATGGTCGCTTGAGCCACACCAGTTCCGGGACTACTGATTGTCAAAAATTTGCTGTGATATTTGATATATTTTTCTTGTGAAATTAAGCGTAACAAAGGTTAAGCTTCAACTTTAATATGAATTTTCAAAGTAAGCGATGTGACATTTTCGAGACATCTCTGGCCGGACTCTATTTCGACCTGGACTGTGAAACAATGTTGTCGAACTGCATGCCTTCCACTCCCACTCCCCGGCGATCGACGCAATTTCTCCCCGCAGCTATGATTAATCCGTCCTATGTGTACATTGAAGCAACGAAGCAGGACCCACCTATTACGCTTTCTTTACTTCTTACTCTATTGTCCGAAAATATGCAGACTATTCTCAAAAAAGTTGACTCTAAAATGGCGAAACGATTTCTGCGGGAGAAATGAGCAACAAACCCAACAAATACCAAAGGCCACGACCAAGCTACAAACTCAAAGCAAACGAACAGTCGTTGCGAAGTTGTGTTGTTGTAGTGAGCCTAAAGAAGACGGTCGCCTGAGCCACACCAGTTCCAGGACTGCTGACTGTCAAAAATTTGCTGTGATATTTGATTTATTTTTCTTGTGAAATTTAAGCGTAACATAGGTGAAGTTTTAACTTTAGAATGAATTTTCAAAGTAAGCGATGTGACATTTTCGAGAAATCTCTGGCCGGACTCTATTTCGACCTGGACTGTGAAACAATGTTGTCGGACAGCATGCCTTCCACTCTCACTCCCCTGTGATCGCTGCAATTTTCCCCCACAGCTATGACTACACTGTTCTATGTTTACACTGAAGCAACGAAGCAGGAACCACCTATCACGCTTTCTTTGCTTCTTACTCTATTGTCCGAAAACACACAGACTATTCTCAAAAAAGTTGACTCTAAAATGGCGGAATTTATATCTTCCTTGTCGATGCCTACGATTGTCAATAATTTGGTCACGTATCTGGAGTTAGAGTTACTGTTGGAAAAATACCGATGATTCCTATTTTTCCCGATGACGCTGTATTTACTGGTATCGGACATAGTAGTTAGAATCTGGTCAATTCTTACTAAATTCGTCACTTCAAATGGGTGTGCGTAAAGAATGGTAGTTCATCAGAGTGCCGACTCACCTGTTTCTAATGATTCTGAATTTAAGTTAAGGAAGCAGACAAAGAAATCTAAAAAAAAAAAGAAATCTGCTAAAAATCTTCCAGAAGAAAGCATTCTTGTAAAAAACTGAAATTTTCCAAGGAAAAGTCTTCCATCAAGCTGGAATTGGCTGGTTCGTTGCTGCCTCTTCAGCAGACTCCCTTCGCTTTGTGATGCCTCTTCGCTTCCAATGGCTGAGGACCAGCCACCTTCACTTCAGGCAGCCCCTTCATTCAGTGTATTCCTATTCACTGTTGGCAGATCCCCTTCCCTCTCAGCCAAGGAAGATGAGCTCCCTCCTGCCTGCAAGAGGAAATCCCATCCTAGGACTCGTTCTTCCCCAACGGACAAGATTTGCAATTCCAAGATGGTTTACCGAGTGGTGGACGGTTCTTCCAATGGTTTACTAAATTCCTCATCGTCTGTTGCCCATTTGCTGGGAGAAGCCTCTTCACCAGGAGAGTTTCCTTTGCCCATCGGGATAACTCATAAGAGAGCTGTCCCTTCACCCCTGGCCTTGGATCGTCGCTCTAGGAAATCTCCCCTTAATGGGAATTAAAAATTGGATTCTTCGAAGACTATCGATCTTCTCCAAGAAAACGCACGTCACAGAGCAACGTTCCCCACTACCCCAGGTCCCTTAGTTCCCTTCGTTAGACAAGGCCTCTTCGCTCCTTTCGTTGAATAGAGTCCTGTCATCCAGGTGGCTTCCTGTGCCGGACAGGCCTAAACCACAGCCAATTCCCTTTGGAAGTTTAAAGGCAGAATCAACGCTTCAGCCTGGTATTACTAAAGATTCTAGAGCCAGTTCAAAGGATCTTCACCAGCTTCACGCTCAGGACAAAGTATCCTTTCTCACTGAAAAGGATAAAATAGTGTCTTTTGCTGATGTTGATGAAGTATTGGACACCAATTCGGATTTAGGTGATTTATGAATTCAACCTGCAGTTGCGATTTGCCAGTGGTAATCATTAAAGCCATAGACTTCATAAATGAGCCGCTGACGAGCGAGAATAGAGGATATTTGGCCGTAATCATTAAACCCATAGTCGTCATAAGTGAGCCACTGACGAACGATAATAGCGGATATTTGGCCGTCTGGTTGGACTAGGCCAGTCACGCGATTCGCGTCACGACAAACATCCGTGACGCGTGGTTTAATCAGGTGCAACTAAACTGCCACTCAGAGTAGTTGAAATGTACTTTTATTTACATTTATTACTACTCGATCCCTATAACGTGCTGACAAAGAGACCAAACTTAAAATAATGGATCGTTCTATGTAAGTTGTGTTAGGTGTTATGTAAATGCACAGAATAGACACAATTTGTTATAGTGGCAGTGCATTATGTTTCATTTATTGAACATTCATAGCAGGTGTAAATCCAAACACTTTTATTTAGCACAGAACAATATTGCAGCCTACCGGGTTTGACCAAGCTAGTCCTGTCTACACATTATGCCCTAAGGGCATATCAATTACAGATTAAACATTAAGACAATTCATCTGCGTAAGTCATGTATAACCACATCAGTATATTACTTATCTGATTGTAAGTCGTCGTGAACCGGAAAGAATAACATTTCTCTCTCGACCTATTAAGAACTGCAACAGCAACCGGTCTTACCCAGCAAATTCACAACATGACAACCAAACAACAGATAAAGCCACAACTATTCTCTCCAAGCAACAAGAAAGTTGCAAATCACAGTATGCTGCCTCTGAAGGATTATACGCAAGATCTACGAGGGCAAGTGGCTTCAGTGGCACTGTTGGTACTGTGGACACCAGATTGATCTGGCTCCATCTGTAGCACAACTCGCAGAATTCCACAAACACCTCCCAACTAATAGAATTCCTCAAACACCTCTTTTCTTCTAGGATGAACATGTCTATAGTCAAAGGTTTTTCGTTTGACCGTCAACTTCATTCTTCAAGTGGCTGGACACACTACTAGCGTCTAAGACTGTAGGCTTCCCAGCCTTATTAAAGCCTTTGTAACACACCAGCCTACATGTTGGTAGGCAGTGTTGCTTAACGTTTCTTTAAAAGCTTTTCCCAGGTGAGGATATTCCTTGCCAACATTCCTTGCGCCCACCCCCTGCAGCTGGGGAGGGGAGTAGCTACTGGGGTAAACCCTGTTTGTTAATTCAACCACTGTTCCTCGAGCTTCCTTTGATCTTCTTTTGACAGCTCGTGGAAAACTGCCCAAAATAACGGAAAGGGAGAGTCTTTTGCTAGGACCACTTACACTGGAGTCATTGTGATGTGGCGAGGCAAGATTTTAAACACCCCCGCTCCCATGACACACTGGAGGCATCTTGGTTTCCAGGCACAAACCTATATAGAATAATTCCTTGTTGGATTTTGTTTTGAGTCACCTTCAAGGGAAATCTATGTGTGAAACACATTGGTAACTATTTAGAAATTTAGTTTAGTGTTAATATTTATTACTACGATTAGTTTTGTATGTAGTGGACCAACTTTACTCCCTAGACTGCGGGTAGATTAAGAACCTTTTATTGGACAATTCTTACAACTCTGTGATTATTTTATCTACGTTACGCTAAACTTGGGGGCCCTTCCATTGAGACTGTAACCCGTGTAACTGTAATCAGAGTTATATACTTCTCGCTCAGAACTGGGAACAGTGAACTCTTCCTTCGGCCGATTTTTTATCAATTTTTTTTCTCCACCTGTTTTAAACACCAAATTTGGGGATCCTTCCTTCAATAACCTGGACTTGTGTGACTCTTCAATCATCACACACTCGACCATAATCATACTTTACATCACTCGTGGAACTTTTTAATTTCCAGGATCAACTTCCAATAATTTTAAATTCCCCTAAATTATTGGACTTGGCCTATCACGAAACAGGACTTTCGTCACCATCACCAACCACAGTTTGTGATGTTACAAGCATTTTAAGGAAGTTTCCGGCAGTAATTTTTTATTTTTATAGACCAACACTTTCTCACCATTAATTTTAAATTTCCCTGAGTTATTGGACCATTCTGTGTCAAGACAGGAGTTTCGATACCAGTCTACTATGTTGCAAACTTGGAAACAACTATCTTTCAACACTGAAATGGAATTTGGTGATTTTTTTTGACTAAAGTCACAACGACTTTCACTGCTGCAACATACGGTGCTTGATCAAATACTAGAAACACCAAATAACAATCAAGAACAGTCTGCAGGGCGTTCCGACATGGAAGCCTACTGCAGCGAGCCTATTTATCAACACGACACCACCACTCGACCTTTTAACGACAAGAGAACTCCTGCATGTAAGTTTTTCCGGTAATTTTTATTGTAATGGCTCAGATGTAAAAGAACAGTGCAACAATACAACAAACAGTGACGGAAAATTGATAAACGCCTATTACAGCGGAAATTCGACTACATACTTGAATTTACACTTTTTCTTCCAAGCAGAAGCAAAATTGTGAAGCACAATTAGTTCTACATTGAATTTTTGGAGATTAGTCAAACTCCTTCCTCAGAATGTCACGATGTAAAGAAAAGAACAATGATCACTCAATATCCTACATGTTGGATACTGAGTGATTGTCGTTCGTTACTTTACATCATGACATTCTGATGAAAAACATCGACTAATCTCCAAAAGTTAAATGTTTAATAGTTTAATGTTGTGTTAAATGTTGTTAAATGTTGTTGTGCTTCTGCTTGGTGGAAAAAGTGTACAGATTCAAGTATTCAAGTACAGATTCAGCCTAAACTGTGTGCCACGGACACTGGCGTTGGTTCACACGTTATTGCTGACATGCATTGACAATGACTTAACGAATCACGAACAAACCGACAATAACAGTATCAGTGAAACGGCAAGTGTTAAAGAGTCGTTTTAATGGTAATTACAATGCCTGTATCCCTCGGTTTTTTTAGCCAATGGAAAAGGGATATTTTTTACATATTGGCCAATCACCGATAGCTGATTCTGATCAGCGCTGGGAATCATCTACCAAGTGGACAATTAATAAGTGATAAGCGCTCTGGTGCAAAGCTGTAAGCAGGAGTCATAACTAGTTGGCGCCACATAAAACCAGAATCGCATACTTCGTCATGCTAAAAAAGGCTTAATTAATTGCTTATTAAAGAATGAGAAGCTGAATTAAGTATGTGAGATAGATTTTAGGTTAGGTTGCATTTGATTTGTTTTCAATGGGATGTTGATTGCTAACACGACTTCTGGTCTGACTGGTGCTGACTCGTAAACACCTTGATGCCTGAAAGCTTTTGCAAATGGCGATAGAGGAGAGAAGGAGATTACCTTGGAGGAGATTGGTAACGTACAGCAGACATTTACTGTACGTCACTAAAATAGCACTTTTTGCAATAACTTTGGAACAGAAAGAAGTAGACTTTGTTTCAATGCAGGACAGAATCTTAAGGCAGAAGGAAGATGCCAGGACACCTCAGGCTATTCCTGAACCCCAAAAACAAATTTACCCTGTTTTGCTGGTTATGATATCCGCAGTACCGTACCCCTCAAGAGTTGCTGCAGGCTTCGAAGAAGTATACAACAGCTTACTAACTTTCTGATGCTTTCGGTTTGAAAACCATCTTACCCCATCAAGTTATCGACCCCGCTGATAAGTGGACAATTTTTGGCGAACCTTTTAAGACATGGAAGGAGTTTTCTGACAGCATTTAACCTAGATTTCGAAGGTCCATGTTACCGTGATGACTTAAGGCGTGAATGAGCTGGAACTAAGTTATCAAGCGGCCACAGAACCCATCAAGAACTATATATGTTAATCAATGAATTTATTTACAGAACAGATCCCACCACTACTGAATCCATCCATTGGACCGGCTGCTACGGCAACTACATCCCGATTTTAGTGCTGTACTTTGGGAGCACAGGTTTGATTTATTCCAACAGCATGCCAAGAAGGACCAGAGATATGTAAGTTCCTGATAAGGCAAAGAACTTAAGACAACCTATGCCAGCCAAAAATTCCGTTGAACCGAGTTTCTTCTGGTCGGAACTAACGCAGCACTCAGACACACCAAAACTTAAGAACAGAGACTAGGATCACCTAAGTTAGCGCCAATGACATGATGCCAGCTTGGAGCAGGACCAGAACACAGGGATTCCTAAATGTTCCCTTGCTAACTTGTATCCTCGCAGATTTTATCATGAAAGATACTCAACTGTACCCTCATCACAGCAACCTGTGTGGTAACTGATAGCTCGGGCCAACAGCTGGATAAGGGCGCAACATCACCTGTATAGATCTACACAACAATTGTTTTATTTGCAATTCCAACCGACATTGTAAAGCTGACTGTCCAATACAGAAAGCAAAGAGACAGACAGGACTTTCTCCTACCAACACCAGAGGTCAGGTGCCATGAAGAATACCTCAGGAGAGAGTGATGTCAGTGACCCTAAGAGGGATTCGAATCGTCAGGCTTCTCGATAAGGAGCGACTTCTGCTTGCATCAGCAACAAAATGGCGGCAAGACTAGAAGCTATAGGTCACGTCATACACCATAGTGCTAATACAACTTTTTTTGAAGGAGGGCCCTACACTACAATCACGTGGGATGAGGGGAACATATGATTAAGCAACCTGTCTTAGTGTAACCGGGTGTATCAGACGATCTTGTTCTTGGATGCGATTTTGTCTTTATAAACAGCATTGTTGTGGACATTAAAGACAATGGCTGACAGATAGGGACTGGGAATGATTGAAAAGTATTGAAGGACAGCGTGGTACGTCTGCATTGATTTTTCCTTTCCACGTAGTCTGTTCAGCCTTGGTCGGAATATGAAATCGTCGATTAGGCTGGCATATGAAGTTGGGCTGCCAACTCCGAATGAGATGGAGTCCCCATGGTCAATATGGGAGAAGAAGAAGAAAAAAAAGGTTTAAAAGATTCAAATAAAAAAAGAAGAATAAAAACAAGAATTAAAAACGGAGAATAAAATAAACGCCTGGAGTTGGATTCGAACCGGCACAGTCGATTAGATACAGTAGTAGAAATTCCAAAAATAGCTGATTCCACTAAAGAAGTGTAAACACAAGATGTAATTCTATTTCACAGAGTCCCAGATGGCCGCCATAGCACAAAAGAATGATCACAGATCTGTCCAGGGTAGTTCACAGAGAAAATACATACCACCAAGCAGGTAGGCAGCAAACAACTTAGCACAAAAACCAAATTAAGTGAGAAGCACTCAAAACCCCAACCGTATGGATCCGAAGATTATCATATACTTTGACTTTATGAAGGCATTTGAGTCGATCATTCATTCTAAATCATTGCTGAAGTTGGTCCAAGTTGGGATTTGATGAGCACCTTCTTCGCTGTATCGCTGCATTCATCAGTGGTTGTTCACAGGGGGCAGTGCCGTAACTAAGGGGAACTCGAGGGACTCACTGAGTCCCCTGACAAAATAAAATGGGGCAAAAATGCTATAAAAAGTAGTGGGTGGGGGCAACAGATTACTCTTTTTTGGGGCAACAGCAGAACAGGTTGCGTCCCCTGTGCTTGCTACTTAGTTACGGCACTGACAGGGGGTCTTGGTGGGTCACTCATTCTACTCTGAGTTGGAGGTTATTAGTGGTGTCCCACAGGGTTCCGTATTGGGACCGCCTCTATTTGTTATTTTACTTAATATCTTGCCTGTAATAAACACAATGCTCACCAATCCAAATTTGCTGATGAATTTAAGCCGGATTCGGCAATAATTAACGCGGACATGCCTTAGCCCTCACTTGACATTGCCTATGTTGCAGATTGGCCCGATGACTGGCAACTCCCACTTTCCATTACAAAGTGCCAACCTACGTATTTCGGCAGAACCATCACTGATTTTCTTACAACATGAACAACCTGCCTCTTCCGTTTATAACTGACATTAGTGACCTCAGACTGTGTATTAAAAAAAGTTTAAAATTCAGTTTGCGCTGCCACAAAATTACAGCTGCAACCTACTGCTACTTAACAATGGTGAGCCGATGCTTTTCATTCAGTACCATAGCCAGCCAAGGTTGGTCGCCAGTTCTGTTGGCTGATATCGAGTGGGTTGAGGCAATCACGGAAATTTATAAAATTGTTGCCTAGAATGTGGAATCTTACTTACACCAGGAGCGAGCGCATGGAATTCCATACGTTTTTGCTTACTCTGAGAGGATTCAGCAGCTAAAATTAAATCACTTGAATTGTGGCGACTTAAGTCGATCTTATTTTGGCATTTAAAATTTTGCTTGGATCAGTTTGGGCCAATTTTCCCTTCTTCGACCTCACTCATACAAATTTCAAATTCCGTTTGGAGTGCTGACGACACTTCTTTTCGTTAAAGAGTCGCTGTGGCTTGAAAATTCCTCCCCAAAGCAACTGTTACACTGATGATCGTGCATGCCTTCACCTTATTGAACTAAATTTAACCAAATGCCAATGACGTTTTTAATACTATTAATTGATGACAGCATACCCCAGTGGTCTTGCAACCAGCCACATCTATACATCATTTTGTATAGCTGAGTAGACAGTTAGTGATCACACTGATCCTTCCTTGTTGCAACAAAATGTTTATTTATCACTAGTTGTACCCCCGGCGTAACATTTGCCGGTCTAGCGGGGGGGGGGGGGGGGGGGGGGGGGGGGGGGGGGGG
>JAHWFP010013712.1:0-11511 GCA_023313725.1 Lithobius niger
GACAAGGCACGGTTTTTCGAAGCACACGAAAAGGTTTATTTCAACTAGCCAGTAGTTTTAACAAAATTAAGGAATAATAATTAGGCTAAGAAATATCGGATTGCACAATCTTTACTGAACGTCAAAATACGCATTCAATTCCAATTACGACCTATTTTCTAAATAAAAATGAATATTTTGTGAGTGAGAGTTATTTCATTGCCAATCAATAGTATTTTAAGGCGTCATTTTCTCTGCAGCAGAATATAAATAGTCGCGTCTGTAACAGTATAGGCCGCCACCTGATTTCTCCAGTCAGAAGTTAAATACGGTTTTAGTACGAAGCAATGAGTATTCCGTAACTTTTATAATAATACTTTATAATAATAATAATAATAATACTTTATAATAACGAAATGGTAATGCACAAAGCTTGCATCCAGCAGGGACGGGCAAACAGAAAAGGCTGGTCGCTTCAAGCATCGTTCTCAAGAGTACAACCTTAAAGGCCGGTTGCCACCAAATTAGCTTTGATGCATCTAGGCCTATCGAGTTCCCTCTCACAGACAGCAAATAAAAGAAATGCACACAGCAAAACTACTAAACGCAACAAAGAAGCCACGTGACTCCTTAATTATTGATAAAAATTCGGTACGCCTCCGTGCACCTGGAAACAAGCTATAAAGATTAACGATACTGATGTCACTAGATAGCGCCACGAAAAAATATAAATAAATTCTCCTGGCGCCATCTGGTGACGCTAATATCGTTAATCTTTATAGCTTGTTTCCAGGTGCACGAGGGCGTACCAAATTTTTGCCCAATAATTAAGAAGTCACGTGGCTTGTTTGTTGCGTTTAAAAGTTTTGCTTTGTACATGCTGCAATGCTAATTTGGTGGCAACCGGCCTTTAAATACAATGCGACGCCTGAGCACACCCAGAAATACAATATATCACACAGTTACAGTTTAACTTAATAATTAACCGTCTATAAATAGCAACACTCTGCCACTATGCGTCAACCTCAAGACCATGGGGACCCATACATAGCCGACAGAGTTGTAGCGAGTTACTGGGGCCGATGACCCATTCATACTGGTATCAAAGTGAGCCAGCACCGGCCGCATATAACTTTTTTTTAACGGAACCCAAGTAAAGGATGATTTTCAAATTTTCGTCGTAATTTTAGACATTTCCCCCCCCCCCCCAAATTACGTGTCTCGCTCGCGCTGCCATGCTCGCTGCGGCTAAACATAAAACATCACAAACAGCATCCAAAAACCCCGCCAAAACTTCTCCGGCCAAAAACGTAATCCGGCAGACAGCTGGGACCAGTATCACGCTTCGGATCCGGATTGCACGTAAAAAAATTATTAGCGTTACCAGCCAGTAAACAACCTACCGCGCAGTTGGGGAGGAGGAGGAGGAGGAGGGGCGGTCCAAGATTCGTTGCTGGAGTAAGCACAGTTGCTGGAGCGAATATACAGTTGATGAGTACAGTTATTTTTTAACCAGGGCCTGATTAAACCTCATAGAGGCCTGGAGCTTAAGATTTATTGTGGCCCGATCTCCCTCTCCCCCCCCCCCCCCCGGACCCGTAAAAGAAAAGGAGTTTTTTTTTATTTAACAATAATGTTTTGTAAAAACAATAAAAGTAAAACATATTTTTTAAATTTAAAATAGTACCTTATTTTATTTTTCCCGTGACCGTGACGCACCCTTGAGGCCTTTTTCGGCCCCAAAGCACCCCCCCCACCTCCTTAATCCGGTCCTGAAGAACATAAACCGCTTTACGTTGTTGCCGCCTACGGTGACAGGACGAGCCGTCATTAAAAGCAACAAAACACGTCGTAATGGCAACGATAGTTCAAAGAGTTGTGCCTTCTTTTCCTACGCTGTAAATGTCACTGCAGGGCATTCGCTGAGCGAGGCAAGTCACGAGAGAGGCGAGATGTGAAACGAGAGTCGTTGGTAGGCACGTGGCACGCGCGGGATGGCAGCTCATCCGTCTTGAGCACAGAATAACTTCCGTGGGGACTGCCAACAGACTCAATAGCCAAGCTAAAAGCCGGGGAGGAGGACTACAGGGAGGAGGGAGGGAAGCGGAAGGAAAGAAGAACATCTGCCAGTGATAGGCCGAACCTTTCAGAACCGGAAAACGGCTGCTGCTAAATGAACCAATAATTTTCCAGACGAGACTTTGTATGGCTATCTTTCTTGTAAAGGGATTGCGTGGCGAATTAGCAAGTAGGAGTTTTGGATTCGTTAATGGAAGAAGGTTCTTTTATAGAGTATGTTTCAGCAGTACTTCCAAGTCGGCCTAGATTTTTACGGTTGTCCATCACTATCTCTCCCTAGGGGAATGAAACCTTAGCGTTAAAAGTCCTCGCTTGAAAATTGTTGTGTGACGTCATCGATGACGGGCAACCAGCATCCGACACATTTAGGGAAGTTTAGTGACCTTCTTGACCAACAGCCAAGTTATTGACCTGTTATGCATCCCCAAACTTGAATTGGTTGTGATTGGTGGACGTTATTTTGTACTTCTGAACGCGTCAGGGAAGGAAAGGTCCTCTCGAAACTATCAGATTATCCCGCTATATCCTGCACCAGTATATGTCGGGATACAACGGTATCGGGATACGACATACACACGTAGCCAGCATTGAAGACTATCTTTTTACCTTGCCAACAGTTTGTTTCGTTAACGCTTAACTAGTCACTTATTTTTAACTAGTGGAAAACCCGAACTAAGTTTTGAAAGAAGCGTATGCGCGTGAGGTCACAAACGGCCGGAAACTATGGGCTCTATTAACTACGCAGCATTACATAAGCAAAGACCAAAGCAAGTCTTTTATCTCCTACTTCAACAATCCTTCAAATCCTCTTAATTGATCTGCCCAAATGGGTAACAGAAATTTTACATTGTAAATACTTCTTGAAAACGACATATTTTTTTGTGAAACTGCATCTGTATTTTCAACTGATTTCCTTGCTGTGGACATACAACACATTGAAGTCACCGTTTTAATACCATTGTTTTCTAAAGTAACGTGGTTCTTTTTTAAGTACAGCACTTCCCTTTTTTCATCCTCTCCCTTTCTTGGCCGGTCTTCACTCTCTCCTCCCCACCCCTCCCTCTTCCCTCTCTACCTGTTCTCTTCTCCTTTCCTCCCCATCTCGTCTCCACTTCCCCATCCTTTCTTTCCCCTTTACCCTCCTCCCCAACTGGCCTCCCCTATCCTCCTCCTTTCTTCCTTTTACCTTTCTTATTTTTGTGTGGGATATACATATTGTACACCCTCATTCAACCCTCCTTTTGCTTTGCTTTGTTTTATTTGTTTCTTTTATTATAGCATGCAGCCCCCCGCCCCCATCTTCTCCGCATTATAGTGATATGCCAAGTAATTACGTCTCCCTCCATGCCCCCCTTCCTCCAAACCTAAACCCTCACAAACGTGTTAAGCACTTTCTTTTAGCACTTTTAACGTAACCAGTTGATTCCGCCACGAATCCCCAATTTACTCTGTGAATATTTCTTTGCTAGTGTGTCGCCGTGAAGTTGACGAGGCTTAATTGTTGTCAGAGCTTAATCGTCGTTTGGGTTTTCGCTTGGATTTAACCAGCTAAATTGTCCCTCTTCATCGTCGCGGAGCAGATATCCCAGTTGAGTTCGTGCTCCCTAAAAAAAAAAAAAAACAAGACTGCTCATAAGCAGCCTGTGTCTTTTGACTGTAACAAGTTTATATGTGATTTCAATCAACCTACTGGTGAAAATTGCCCATGCGGTAGAAATCTTTGCAAATCGTCGGAATCGGGTGCTCAGGGGCACAGTAACGAAGAAAACCTCAACATTAAACTGTGAGAATATGCCCTTCATAGAGAAAAAGTGTTCTCAGTAAACGTTGGTTGTGTTTCTGGTAATGAGCTATAGCTATTCGACGGTTCACTTAGCGTTCATCCAGTTTAGTGTCATATTTTTTTAGCCTTTCGAGTGCATCAGCATCAAGAAGTATCAAAGGTGATACAAAAACATTCCATCGTACTACAATCACAAAACGTGCAAGGCCACAACCATCTTGATTAGATTTGCGTGCACATGCCAACTTACCAGCACTCAATCATGGCGAAACTTTCCGGCCAAACTTATAACAATGTTAGGGTTGTAGGCAACGCGGCCAACACGAAGCAATATCACCAGGAACTTTGGTAAGCGATGGTGGTATGTTCGGGTGTACTACAGACAGTCGGTAGAGCACGGTTGTTGAACGCAGATCGCGATATCCTTTCTCAACTATAGTGGCACTTTCAAAATAATAACTTTAATTTTACGTAGCTTTACTTGACAAATTTTTATTAGCTTTAAAACCAATTGTATAGGACCATACCTGTAATGTACAGGATGTTCCACAAAAAACTTGTTCCACAAGAAACCCAACGTTTTCTAATTTCAACTTTTCTAGTTAGCACCCTTCAGAACCAGGAAAGGACAGAAGTCAAATCTAATGAAATGGAAGATTTCTGTCCTCTCCTGGTTCTGAGGGGTGCTAACTAGAACAGGGTGTCAGTTTTTTTGTGGACTGCCCTGTATATTCATTGCCATGGGTTCCTGTTGAGTGTTAGTGCATTTGAACTGTCTGCCTAAAACCAATTCCTTAGGGACAGGACCTCTCGAGGAGTGAGTCGTAAACATTTTAAATTCCGTCAAGAGGGTATAGGTCAGACTCATACACACAAAAAACTGACCAAACTAGAAGAAAGAGTGTCTTTTGGACCTCAAAACTGACACTTTCAGCCGTCAAAATCCTGGAAACGCCTCAGCTTCTGGGACCCCCAAACCCCCATGATGTGAGTTTTTACAAGGCTTTAAAACTAATTTTTCAACAAACTTTCTAGAAAATTCTTGCCTCTCCAGAAGACTGGTTTCTTGGCTACTTCTGTGTTTCAAGTGCTGTGTCGCAAATCTTGTTTACTTGCATGTTTGCTGGGGCCAATGGCCAATCTTAGACTTGTGTGTCTAATCTTACATAGGTGGACATTATCTATGCCTTGCAATGTTATTTCAGTTTCCTGCCTCTAGAACCTTCTACAAGCTTCCATTTCCCATAATACCCTGGTTATTTCGCGGTTGTCAGGACTAACAGTAATATTAGACTATATTTGTAATCTGGACTGCATCGTTGGCCGGCCTAGTTTTCTTGTTCATAGGTGGCCTTAAGTAGTGATTTCAGGTATCTCAATATACCTTAACTATACCTAGTTTTTAGTATTTTCCCAAGCCCTTGGGGTCGTAATTGTATTTCCAAGTGTATTTCCTCCTCGTTTCTCGTGCTGGCGTGCTTGCCTATCATGTAAAACCTATTTTAGCAAATGTTTGTTAATAAAGTTCACCTTTTCGACGGCTGAACTTGACCAGCAAACATCTCCTGCCTTGGACTGCTTTCTTGCGGGGGATTTAGTTGGCAAATGTTAGGACTAATTTAGGCCTATATACTTGAGGGAAAAGGGGATGACTTAGAGTTAAGATTAAGCCTACAGGCCCTAGGCCTCATTTGCTGGGACTTGGAAATTAAGATGGTTTAGTTTAAGAGTGTCTTGTCTTTGGGGATCAATTGTCACTAATCAATTGTCTTTTGTTTTCAGCCTGCCATCTTGAGCTCCTGTCTGTGGGTCCCAAAAATGAACCTAATTCCTCCTTAAACTTTAAGGACAGGGGCCATAGCGTCTTCGCCCTAATAGCTAGCGAAGTTCGAGCAACCCCGATGCGCAACCACTAGTGGCTGCATAGTTTTAAGTCCACATCCAACCCCCAACCGTTTAGTTTGAGTTCAGTCTAATGGCATGTCTCCCACTTGGCTATTTTCCGGACATGCTGACTGTGTAATGCGGGCATACAAGCAAACAGTGCGTTTATGATACTTATATGAAACGCTATACAAACAAGATTGGTATTTTATAGTATAGAACATCATGGGATTATAGAACACAATGGGCGTTTTATGGAACATTGGTATTTTATAGACCAGTTTTAACGCAACGTGTCTTTTTCGTTAAAAAAACGAGGTTTTCCTTACAAGTTGCGCTGTCTTGTCGGTGCGGAGTGCTGTACTTACAGTCTCAATAGGCATTTGTTTTTGGGATGGTGTGTCACACTATTTTTGGACCTTGAGTGGGAGAGGGTGAAGGTTTTTATCAGGATTTCAAAAGGGAGGGGGGGGGGAGGTTATCGAAAAGATGGTGGGCACATTTTCAGTAACCCCCCTCCACCACCACCACCACCACCCATCGGCCATAAACAATGACTGGTTCTTTAAGGCTTCAGAAACAAATGTGAAGTCAGACACTTGAGTTCTCCAATATAGGAGACAACTGATTCCCCAGAAGCCTGGTCTCGCTTTGAAATGTGATTCTTTCAGCAATAAAACTCGGAACTGGGTCCAAGTGGCCATTTAACAATGTGTTTATTTCCCCTAAGGTTTTAGAAGTTGGTGCCTCAGGGCACCACAAACTCTTAACCAAACCAGTGCGTAAGTCTTTGTGCCCCTACTGGATAGTAAGATTGGTTCCATTTGATTTCAACTATTTCAAAATCACTAAAATGTAACAATGCATGCTCATAGTACAAAGACTAGGTTTCAGACTTATCATCAAACTCTTAAAAATTTGTATGATTAGACTTCGGCATGTTGCTCAATAAACTAGTCTTCCAATGAAGAAATTAACGAAAGAGTACTTGCAAGTTTACTACTTTCTTCAACAATATCTTTGTCGCATTTGAAAGAGATTTCGTTGTCGCTATCACTCATGGTTTGAAGTGGAAGTTTTACAAAAGTACATCAGATAATTATTATCATATCAAAAAACAAAATTGGTAAAAGGGGCTGCCAAGTTTCGAATGGTTCGGCCCCTCAAAGGAGTGATATCAACACACCGAAACATTCATCAACTTAATCGTACCACTTAATAGTTCGAAGGTGAAATGAAAACTAGCACATTGCTACTTTCGGTAGCAATGTTCAAGTTTTCATTTCACGGCCAAAGTATTATTCGGTGAGATTAAGTTGGCAAATGTTTTGGTGTGTTGATATCACTCCTTTGAAGAGCCAAACCATTCGAAACTTGGCGGCCACTTTTACCAGTTTTGGTTTATGATATGATATCACTCCTTTTTTTAAATTGTGTATTGACTCAACTCCACTATCGTGCAGATCTGTACTATAAAGTGGCACGTCAACAAGAAATTGGTTTTCAACAGTTTGCTACTACCTTTTGCCTATAGGCCGAACCTTTCTCAACTTAGTCACCTCTTTATATGTTTTTGGTTTGGTTTTAATTTCGTTGTGATTTGTTTTATTTAGTTAGTTTTGGTGTGTTGATATCACTCCTTTGAAGGGCTGCACCAGTCTCAACTTGGTGGCCTCTTTACCAGTTTTTGGCTTTGTTTATTTTCCTTTGTTTTTGCAGTTGATTTATTTTTCGTGAATTTCTTTGCAACGATGTTTAGATTTTTCGTGATACACTAGTGTGTGTCTAGGCACGCACGTCAGTATACATGTTCTCATTGTCCGAACTTTGGCGATGCCGATAATACTAACAATGGTTATAACAATATTTTCGTACTTACGCGCCCTCCAACGCCATCCCCGTTACGCCCCCAGGCTCCAAACCATAAAAGATACGCAGTTCGTAATTTGTACTGCACCCAATCGTCCAATTTCATAGCTGGAAGCCTTCCCGTTATCTCGGTATCGATGAATAATCACCCTATGGGATTTAACATGGGGTACAACGTTATTGAGGATCAGATTTTACATTGAAAGCAGCTTAGCTGGCATTCCTACACAAGTTAATTTTTATCAGGTGGGTCATTGCTCTCGATTTCAACCCAATTTAATCTTTTGTACCGCATTATTATTTTCCCCCAAGTACCTGAAATGTGCCCAACTATGCTTTAAGATATAAGACATTGACGCTATGGCGTCGCGCTACAATGGTTTACAACCTCGACAATTTAATTGATGTTATGTTTGTTATGATGTTGTTGCCTAACTTGGCGCGACACACTAGCGTGTGTCTAGATACCTTAATTGTATTCTGAAAACAGTACATATGCATGTGATTAACACAATTAATAGCCTTAACTTATTCAGCTTTTTTTGGGGGGGGAGGGGGGGGGCCGCGGAGGGAAATAGCGTAACGCCTAATTTTTAGGGAGGAAATGTAATTTTTCATATAGTGAGGTATGTTATTTCTTGTAGCATGGGTAGATAGGTTTGTGGCAAATGGGGTTTTCGAAATGCCAACATAAGTTCACGTTAGATTTGTTATTTACAGTCGCCTGCTATTTTTTTTCATGGGTGGTGGGCGGACGGGGTCAGTCGGTATTTAATTTAGGATTTACGATTCTTAAATTCTCTTAAAAGATTTAAGAACGTTGGTGTTTTGGTTGAGCAGAGTCTACACAGCGTATATTTTTGTTTATGTTGAGGAATTGAAAACAAATGCATTTTTTTATGTTGTTTCCTTTTTTTGGTTTTTTGTTGTTGTTTATAATTGCATTTGTGTTATATAGAAGGTATCATTTTCGTAATGTAGAATTGCTTAATAAAACCAAACGAGAATTAATTTGTTTTTATCTTTGTTGCTTATTAAAAGGAGTTTCAATTTTTTTTCAAAGAAGGAACGTATACAATTTTATTTTGTAGCAAAGATTATTTGGAAACTACTTTTTATTAAACATTGAGGAAAAAAGCAAATTAATCCTCGCATGCTTTTATAAAACAGTTCCACCTTATGAAATACTTTACCGGAAAAAAAGCAAACTGTGGCGGAATCTGGTGGCAACTTTGTTAACTCGTTTCATAATACCACAGCTTCCTGTATTATAAGGCGTAACGCTCGGTTTCACGTAGAATGCGAGACGCGTCGTCCAAGTGGTGCGCTGAAGTGAAAGCACGAAGAACGAACTACCCCAAATCATAGCATTGATTAGTGTTAGAATGACAAAAACGTGGTAATTCTTTCATTATTAGATTCACCGGTGTTGCAGCACCAAACGAAAATTATTTTACGGTAATGGTGACTATTCTTGAAGTCTTTGGATGATTTACTACTACGTCTAGGGATCGTTTAACACATTTTTAATGAGAATAGAAAACGCCGTAGCGTATTATAGGTACAATATACACGTACCTTGGTTCTTCTTCTGTTTGAAATTCATGAAATTAAATCTCCGGAGACTTTGTTTTGTCGTCGAGTGGACAAAGAGTACGTGGCATGAAGTCATTGTTGTTAAACTTTAATAATTTGGTGTCCATGCAATGTTTTAAGTTTAAAATCCGCGTATTGCGCGTCATGACTACCTTTCACAGTTCAATCCGCATGCTAGAGCTGCAGTTCATTATCGGGGTGTTCGCAGCGCGACTGGTGGCAGAATCGGTGGCTAACTGGACGACGCGTCGACTTTCTAACGTTAAGCCTTTTATATCCAGGAAACTATGATAATACTAAAGCTGAAGTCGCCACCATTGCAAAATTCGTCCCGATGTTGCTCCAATTAGGCTTTTCGGTACGCTGTTTTATTTTTTATTCAACAATTCACATGACGCACATATTTTGCGTTAACGCCAATTCGTTTTGCAGGTCAACTAAAATGGTTACAGTATACCTTTTTTCAGAAAAAAAATTAAATGAATTAAATGAATTTGACTGCCAAGTTGAATTAACCTTTTCTCTGAAAATATTAAATGAAGTGACAGGAATTAACATAATCGGTCTTCGAATTCCTATTAGCGACAACCAATTTGACATTAACAAAGGTCAGCTTAAAATAAACGTGATTTATTTGCTCTAGCGAATGGAAAGTCGGTAATGCTAAAAGTGAATTGTAATTATCCGATATGATTATAAACTTGGTGTTAACGCCAAATAATGCGTAGATAATGCTAAATGCTAAACAAAGGGCGTGCCGTAGAGGTCGCAGTAAAAAAAAAAAAAAAAAAAAAACGGAAAAAAACCCCAGTGAAAAAAGTCCCTGCTAAAAAATCCCTGGCTTAACATGCCCCCAGCCAAAAAACCCCTGTTAAAAAACCCAGGGATAAAAAAAATCAAAAAAAAATCACCAGGCTTATGTAAATTTATTTAAAAATTGTATTTGCATTAAATCAGCAATACAGGGGCTAGAATGTAATTCAGGGGTTCACTTGTCATTTCACAATGGAGCTGTTGGGGTCCAACAAAGGCCAATGTAAGCGACTTTCGATGGGTATGCATACAGAACAAAACACAACTGAGACGAATATGTGGTGGTATTGCGTTAAACGCAGTAGTTTCAAGTGTCCAGGGGCTGCTTTCACTAATTCACACGACAGTACTGAATTTTGGGGATTTCTTACCAGGGATTTTTTTTTACCAGGGATTTTTTTGGGTTGGAGATTTTTCAGTAAAGGATTTTTTAGTAGGGTTTTTTCCACTGAGGATTTTTTTTTCTGGGTTTTATTTCCCCTACGTTCTACAACAGTTGTGTTTTGCTCCCAGCGCTCATCTTCCCAGGAAACCCGCCCAAACCTGACTTTTCATCAACCCACTTAAGGTTGTTTTCGTATCTTGCCAGGCATTTGTACTGGCCGCGAGGGAGGTAATTAACGTCACACGTCTGGTACATTTAACATAAATGTGTGTTCTACGATGCATGATGCAGGACGGGGTATGCAAATAACGTCCCATGTTCACTAATTAACTTAAATTCTACACAAAACTCATGGTCGAGTCAATAGTCATGAGGCCGCAATATTCCCATGGTAATTATATCCTTTTTCTAAATAAACATGGCTTCGGGTTTACCTTAAGCTGTTCCACAACATGACCGACGCGGACAACGGGTGAATCTGGAGTGTATAGAAGATTGGTAGCTAAAATGGGAATTAGATCTTGATCCAAAACCTGTAACGCTAAAGAGCTTCTATAAACTCGTGTTGGGGAAAATGTTACCCAAAAAGTCAGTAGCGTAACTAAAGTTTTGTACTGAGGGGGCAACAGTAGGCTTTTAGCCGAATGGTGTGGAGGAAGAACCGAATAAAAGCCCCGGAAGCTGAAGCATTTTTGCTATTTTCCGGCATTTTCTGCCCTTGTGAAGTTACGTTGAAAATATTTTTGTAAAACCAGCTTTGCTGACTGACTTACACGCATATAAAAAAAATTTTGTAATGTAAATCATTCAGATTTTCACACTGGATACTTATTTTTTAAACACTGATACTTTGGGAATTTTAAGCAAAATATGGAGTTAGTCATTCTTACTGTTTACTGATTTTCGTATTTCTCCATTTGTTACCTGGTTACTTTAGTGATTTAAAGGAGAAATAGTGGAAGTATAAATTAGCTAAGATGAAAGTTGCGTCTTTGACCTCAAAATGCAGCCATCTGATGGTAAATAATTTTTCAGCTATGGAAAAAGTGACTTGGCCAATTTGCCGAATAAGCTTTCAAAATCTCACAGAGGGTGCCAATCGCCTCTTTGCCCCCCCCCCCCC
>JAHWFP010013714.1:0-12087 GCA_023313725.1 Lithobius niger
CAGCTGGAACTGAGATAGCTAAGAGCAACTCTGAGGACAAAGTGAGCCCCTGGAAAATCTCGGATCGTTGATGGAGAGGGAAACCGAGATTCAGCCACTAATGTGTTTTCACAGGGAGGTGAAAAGACCATCGTTCGGGGCCCCCAAACCCCGAGCGGTGCCGAGGCAGTACCTCATCGCCAGCAGGGAGCTGGCAATTCGCCTGAGGTGCGTGTTGATGTGCTTGGCACAGCCCGTGGAAGGGCGCATTGCGTGGCATCGCATCGCTCGTTGCCAGCGATTTGTTGCGATGGGCGATTGGCGATTGATCGGGACAGGAAGGTTAGTCCGATGAGGCCGTGCCGAAGTTGTGAGGTCGTCGGGGTGCTCTTTGTGGACATGCTTCGCAAGTTTTTGTTCAGGAGGTTCGAAGGCCTCTTTTGATTTTACGTCCCTGCTTCGTGGCGTTTTCGCTCTTCGCGCTCCGTTTCTGTTCAGCATTTCGAGGCAGGCAATTCCCACCGCCCCTTCGGGCATAGCGAGGCGGGCTGGCCATACTAATGTGCGCCGATGTGCGCCCGTGTGTGAATTCCTCCGTTTTCTGTACGTGAAGTTGGCATTTTTGGTGTGCTGGTGAGAGCATGGTGGCCGTGCTCGTGGTTCAGTGGAAGGACAAGAAAGGTAATTCGACCACGTGAATGTTTTGAAGGTTTTCCTTCTGGCGTGGCTTGCTAGGACCCCCTCCCCTTCTGGGGGCTTCCTGGAGTGTCGGGGAGCATAGTTTGCTCCGATCTGCTGCTGTGAATGGGGAGGGCATCTGCAGGGTTTGGCAAGCACCCAGGTGCATCAGGTCGCGGCTCGTTGTGGGTCAGTAATCGCCGTTGATGGTTGCTAGTTCTTCGCTGTTGTTGGTTGGTCGTCCGCTCGGTGCCATCCCGCCACTCCTCGTCGGCCGTGAAGTGGTTTGGGGGTGTAGGTTTTCCGTTGGGCAAGGTAACAGTGGAGGGTGGTCAGTTTTGAGTGATACAACTGGTCACCCCCCTCCCCTTCCTCGCTCGGATCCCTTCATCTGTGAGCTGACACGGGAACTTTGAAGGGGATGATGATTTTCCTGAAGGGGCTCGCACCCCATAGATATTAAACCCTTCTATTTTCTTTCAATGTTCTGATTCGTTGGTCTAGAGTGCGTGACAGATGATGCGTCGCGGGATCTCCCTTCGTGGATCTCCAGTCAGGGGGCGGGATCGCCCCCCCCCCCCCCCCTCTATCTGGGGAACGGCGGGCGCTCGGACATCTGGCAACGGTCTTCGGATCGATGTGGTCCTTGGAGCAAGCTCTGTATGGGGAACCCAGCTTTGTGGAAGCTGGGAGACGGTCTTGGACTGGTCTGGTTTGGTTCGGTCACGTTTTGTATTGGCGGCGATCATCCACCCGAGCGAGTCTTATTTTTGGTCTTGGTCTTGACTCTGCAGCAGGAGCAGCATGGCTTCTCTCGGGACGCAAGCGTCTTGCCTTCGCATGGTGAAGTGTGCGAATTGGTGCCCCAGTTGGTGTTTGTGTGTGACAAACACGGAACTTTCTGTAAGGGATGAAGGTCTGGCTGACACGGTTAGGTGATTAAAGTGATCGAGTGTTTTCAATTAGCGGGTATGCCAAGTTGGGAACACGCGCTGGCGTTGGCCGTCATGACACCTCGCCTTTCGAGGGGGTTGAGCAGTTTTGCGATGCATCAATGTGCAACGGCTCACGGAGCATTTGTGACACTGGGAATGACACTTTGTCAATGTAGGTTTCGCGACGGCGAATGGTTTGGTCATTTGTTGATTGGCGGCCAGGCGACGCAGGGGGACTTGTACAAGGTAGTTCTGGTGGGATGTTAACGCTTCATAACATCCGTGCACCAGGTGGGGCGATCTTGGATTTTGCTCCACGTGGAGATGTGAACTGAATAACTTCTTTCGGCGGTGAAGTCCGCCCTGTACACATGCGGTGTTAGGAATGGAGCCGATTGGGTTTGGTTTGGTTCTCGAAAGGATTGACTCCCAGTGCAATAAAGGGCTGCAGGTCGGCCATCGACTCCGTGCTGTCGTGTCTAGGCATGAAGCAGCTGTTCCCAAAGTGGAATCTGCCTCTTGTACTGTCATATTTAGAGAAGGCCCCTATGAGCCGTTGTGCTCCACATCTGTTATTGCTTACCCTGAAAACACTTTTTTGGTGGCATTGACGACGACAGCTCGACAGAGCAAATTAACGGCTTTAACGAATGACAAGGGCGGCATTTTTTTTGCACAAGCTTTTCCATCCGAGTTCCGTGCAAAGAATCAACGGACGGACGCTCCGCCTAAGTCGTTGTTGATTAAAGCGTTGAAACCAATGGGGAGTCCAGAGGGGACGGAATGGGCACAGTGCCCGGTCAGGGCCCTCCGGTACTATCTGGGAAGGACTAAGCCGTCTGGAGGAAAGTTTCCATCCCGAGCTCCGTTGTTTCAACAGTGGGATCAGAAGACAGGGGATGTCCTGCCCCTACCGCTGTCGGCCATGAAGGTGGGAAGACGGATTTGCCAGGTCATCATGCAGGCCTACGAGCAGGGTCCAGAGCTTCAGGATCTGCCTGTGAAAGTATGTGCCCACGACTTAAGAGCATTGGCGGCATCTTGGGCTTTTTGCTTCGGGGACGCCCTTGGGCGAGGTGATGGCAGCCAGCTCATGGGCAAACAAAAATACTTTCATCCCCCACTACCTGCGTGATGTTGGTTCTCCTGGCGCGAGGGTGGCCTACTCCGTCTCCATGTGGCAACAGGAAGTGTGGTGAAGTTGTGAGGAGTGATGAAAATGTGCACACTGGTGAAACGGCGACAAGACACAAGGCAGTGTTTGTGTTCGCTAGACCCACTGGATATTTCCCTAAATGGGTTAGAGAAGGTAGGAGGTGGGAAATTAGAGAGGGCACGAGTGTTCGTCAGGAAGAAAAGCTTCAATGTGACGAAAGTGATGTGCTTTTGGAAAAATTTTGCTTACTGGACAGAGGCCGACCTAACACAAGGCAGTGTCCAGGGTCGCCCACACGCACTTTTTCCCAGTGGAGAAGTGGTAGAAGTATGAATTTTGTGCACGGAGACCTAGTACACAGTGGATACCAGGACTGCAGTCGTTGCAATCAAGGGCAATACACCAGCGATTTGCACGCTGCAATTTGCATCGCCGTTTTGCACGTGATTGGTCCTCCGTGTGTTCGCGTTTCCACCTTGGTTCCGTGCAGAAAATCGGGACCTTTGCTGCCCCCTAACCGTGACTGTGACTGAGGTTGGCGCTAATGACCAAGTTGTCGACGCGCCATTAAGCCTCAATCCCCCCCCCCCCCCTAACCGTGGTGACATTTGCGCAAAAAGCCTTCGTGGAGGGGGGGGGGGGACTGCCAGCCAAGCCCCATTGTTTCTGGCAGTGGAGCCAGATGACAGGGGTGTTCTTCCCCAGCCGTTGTCCCCCTGTGAGGTAGGCAGATGGGTGTGCCAAGTCTTCAGCCATGCCTATGAGCAGGGCCCGGAACATCTGAATCTGCTAGGGAAGGAACAAACCCATGAGGTGAAGGCATTAACGGCGAGGTTTGGATGAGGAAGTGGCAGCCTGCTCATGGGCAAACAAGGTCACGTTCGTTTCGCATTTTCGGCGCGGTATTGCTTCGCGAGATGAGTGCAATGTGCGACGTCCCCATGTGACAACGGGGAGCGTGGTTGTTTTGTGATTAGTGGAATTGTGCGTACTGGTGAAAGGGCGACAAGGCCTAAGGCACTGTTCAGACGTTGCCATACCCATCGAATTTTTCCCTATATAGAGAATGTGGGAAAAAGATTAAAGGGAGCAATTGTGTTTTCGGCACGAAGAAGTGCTTCAGTGTGACGGTGGTGAAGTGCTCCGTTTGAACTTGTATTCTGGAGAGGTCCCGACCTAACACAAGGCAGTGTTTTGAGGTTGGGCCACAAAGGCAGTGTTTTGAGGTTGGGCCACAAGGACTTTTCCAAGTGAAGGAGATGTGGAAGAATGCAACTTGTGCACAGTGGAATGTACACAGTGGAATAAAAAGTGACTGCTATCAATGCAAGCCAAGTTGGCTGCAGCAGGGATGTGAGCAGTCTGAACCCAGGGCTCAACCCAGAGAACAGGCGAGTGGGTGGGTGAAGTTCCTAGTTGTCAGAAATTTAAATGGTTGTGTAAATGTGTACAGAAAAGAGGAGTGTTGCAATGCAAAGAGGTTACAGGGTTCGTGCTGTCCCGCCATCCTTTTGGACAAATTCAGCACATACTAGAGGTCAGTATTTTAAAGATAGTAAGAAACGACAATTTTAACTTGAGAACATAACCTTCATAATTTTATCACAACAATTAACCAATGGGAAGCCAATAAACTGCGGCCACAAGCCAATCATGCCTCCTTAACAGTGATTAAACGACCACACTGTATTTTATCAGATTAAAACTATCGGCGTCACCCCTCCATCTTGAATTAATGTTCGACTCGTCTTGTACCGTGGCTTACGCCGCATAAACAAAGTATGAAAGAACTGCATTTGGTAGGTCTAAATCAATTTCTAAGCGTATACGACGTACCTGACAGTCAAGTGACACATTATTTAACATCTCGCCGATGTGCGTTTAATCTTTGGTTACCATAGTAACAGAAGTCAGCTGCCCATCGAAGCTCGTTACGCTGTTCTGGTTAGGCCTATCGCCAATACTATGAGAAGCATGGCGATTAGGGTGGTCCCAAAAATTAAAATTGTTAGAAAGTTATCCTCCAACCCACAGTTCGGTTCCATATCATGAAAAAAGAACTCCAGAAAAAATTATGTGAAATAAAATAATATTTAGGACTTGCACAAGGCAATCAAAGTATGTAACGCTTTACTTTACGGTTATACAATTGAACATAAGCAATCAGTGGAACACTGTATTATTTAGGTGGCAAACAAGTTATATAAAGTTACATAAAATGATGATGATTGATTCATTTCATGTTAGCTTGGATCGTTTAATGGCTCCAGCCTTTGTGGGTGCAGAGAAAACTTTCCGGTGAACCTCAATGACTTGGAGCAGAAACTGCTTTTGTTCCTCGTTTCGTGTGAGAGAAGCATTAAATTCTTGGATCAAAACAACTCCCCGTTCTGCAAGGTCGTTGACCACCTTCAATGATTTGGCAATACTCTGAACTACACTGGTATGATTCGAGAACTCTCCATTCGCTGGGATCATGCTGCAAAAACTCCTCAGACAAGTCAAGAATATTGAAAAAACGTATCGTTGATGTAGTAACGAAGTCGTGCAACCCTTTCTTTGATGGTTCAAGGAATGGCAGTATCCGTTTCGGAGGCTCTTCAGTCCCTTCCTTCTCTTTAAGGGCCAGTACCATCAATCTCTTCTCTTCGTCCGACACTTCATCGTCGAAGAATCCAAAGCCGACAAGCAGTTCCGACAGATACTAGAGATGGCGCCCAAATGCTTTGGTGGCTGCCTGTGCGACGTCCTTGTTTGGATATACTGACAGTTTGTTTAGCAATTCTAGGTCGTTTCTTGGAGCTCCTATTGACGATGGACTCTGGAACCAATACCTGACATAAATAGCAGTCGCAAAGAGAGATATTTCCTTCAAGTGAGCACATATTTTCTCACCATATGATTGCCCATGAGACCGCCGCGATGTAGTAGACTCAGTTCGTAGTGGTTCATACTGCTTATGGAAAAGCCAGATCTTGATGGAGTAGATGGCCCTTGCCATCCAGCGAGCACGATGAATTGCTCCAGGGTACTGGAAACGTATGCCACGTGGAGGAACACTCCCTAAGAAAATACTTGTCAGTTCCAGTAACTCTCGGTAATCATCTCTTGGCTGGAATTGTTCCAACTGAGCACAGGCAAACTGAATAATGCCATCCTTCCATGGAGCGATTCTTACTTCCTTGCTCTTATCTTCAATTGCAGTGCAGAATGAAGTTTGATCAATTTGTGGCCAAAATTCTTTGAAATGGCCAAAGGGCTCCATATTTGGAGATTTAGACACATCACAGAGGTTGAACACTTCCTTCAGCATGACTTCGGCAACGTGATGGCGGCATGCTAAGTTCAGCAGCTCGCGGCCAATCTCAGTCTCTAACAGGATGCATACTCCACCTCTCACTCCAGTATTGGAGGCTATGGTATCGAAACACAGACCCTTGATGCGATCCCGCAATTCCCACTCGTCAATGCTCTCCAGAACAGCCTGTGACATTGTAATTGCTGTCCCATCGTGAAGCTTCGGTACGGAAAGCAGTTTCAGCACATTTTGTCCAGACACAAGAATAGGGAGTCGGTCGACTTTTTCTCGACCAGAACCAGTGAAGTCTTCCATAATTTTCCCATCCCAGTGCAGAATCAACGGCACTGGTGGGTCAAATGAGGCTTTGACTTCAGCAGTGAAAGCCTTACGGTGTTTCATTCTGGCTCGACGTATAGCACTGCGGCTGATGATCAGTTCTTCCACATTCTGCTGGAGTTGACTTGTTGATGCCATTGCTGAAAATATGTGGGAAGCACAGCGATCACTTGTGTTAGTTCGATCAAGTGCTGCAGCCACCTATGGAGTTACTACTGTTGCCCTGCCTCTCAGCCTTGGCTTCTTTTCTGTTGATGGTCCTGGTTCAGGCGGGCTACTTAGTCCAGCTTCTAAGTCAGAAGATTTAACGCTGGTAGAATCACAGGACGAGTCCTCACTGACAGCAGCTGTAGTAGCATCCTCCTCCTGTGCTGACTTGGCTTTCAAAGCACGAATTGCTGCTGCAGCACGCCTCCTGGCTGCACGTTCTTCCTGGAGAGCAAGATTGCGATCCACTCCTCCAATTGTGCCTCTGCGGGCCTTCTCTCGCTGGGCTTTCAAGAATAGCCGGTCTTCCTCGATTTTAATAAGTGACTCTGCATCTGGGCCACGTCGAAAATAACTGTGAGGCTCTCCTGGAACATATGCTGGTTTGTATTCTTCTCAGATTTTCGGTTAATCAACTTCTTTAGGCACTGCCATTTAATCTGATGAGGTTAATCAAGCTTCTTTAGGAGCTTTCTGATGTGTTCCACTATGTGATTTGGAGCCTTTGTTGGTATTCAGGCTTTTTCCCAGATAGGAAGCAGCAGCTCTATAGTCTTTGCAATACTGTCTTTCAGGCTCATTTGTCCACAATCGTGATAATTAAAGAGTACTCTCAACACTTCTCCCCGAGAAGGTAGTTTAGAAGCCTTAAAAGTTTCTTCCGTTCCTCCAACAAGCCATATTGCACTCCCAGACCGAGTAACTTTTTTGGTGTTGGTTGTAATCTATGCTGACTTACTGGGGGCTTATGAATTTGGTTTGTAGGTGTTTGAACTGTGCAGGGAATACCCATCAAGTCAATAAACAGTAAATAACTTACATACCCATTTATTAAACCACCAATGGAAGACTGATTTGCGAAACCGATGAAAACTCGTAAAGTCCAAAACTTCAAACCAGTTGTGCAAGTTCTAAATATTGTTTTAAAAAAAATATATTTTGGGTATGAGAGTTCTTACCCAAATGGCACCCAATGGTTGGTTGGAGAAACACAAGAAAAAATTTTAATTTTTAAAAATTTTTTTGGAACCACCCTAATGGCGATCGAGGCAACCCCAGTGCCGTAATGATATACGGTACTTGATTTAACCGAAAATAGTAGAAATGAATTAATAACAATTATCGTAAAACTTAGTATTGTTACGGATCATGATCTATTTTAAATCTATGAGCAACACTTTGATCAAAAATAAAACAGTATTACTTCCATTGAAGCGTTTTAACAGTTGTCTGCTTTCACAGGGAATTACTTTCGGTTTCGCTTAAGTTCGTGATAGATTGTTGGGAGGAAACAAAATTACATTATTTATGGAGACGACATTAGAAAATATGATTCCTACAGATATTAAACGAACCAGAGAGTGCATGTGGCAACAATTAGTACGCTTTTATCATTTCGTGCAAACAAGAATTGTGAATTCAAGCGAGAAACCAATGCAGTACAACTAGGCCGCGTTGTGCAAGTTGCAGTTTCATTTTAAACTTGATGTAAGGGAGGCGGTATATTCTCGTTTCAAATATAACTCGAGCGAGTGCTCGGTATTTTTTCAGCTTCGGAATGTAACTCTTGGTTGAGAAAATTCATCGATAAAAAACTACGCTCTCGTTATATTATTACTGATTAAAATTAGTTTTTACTTTCCTAAAATACTTACCTCTAGTAGGACCCGCCCGGCCTCCCCGCTTCGCAGAACCCTAATTTAGAAGGAAGGTGTCTGGAAAACGACAGTGACGTTCGGAGGCTAGTGTTGTGTTGTTGGGAGCAGCGATTGTTGCGCTCCAGGTGGCAGTTAGGCTAACCTCATTACATTGCAAGTGTTGCAAAGGTTTTTAAACGTTATGGGGTTTAAAAAATTCGGGTAGGAAATGCAAATCGAAACGATTTTAGCACATACTAGAGGTAAGTATTTTAGGATAGTAAAAACTAATTTTAATCAAGTTAAAATTGTCGTTTTTGTACAAGGTTGGTGTGGAGCAGTTTAGTTGTGCATTAGTTGCTGCACATGTACTAATATGCAAAGTCCACACAGTCATTAAAACGCCAACTCTCCTTCTGCTTGACGTGCAGCCAAGTGTTTAGAGGGGATGCGTCTTTATGCTTTTATTCTGTTTGCATTAATTCCATGTGATGTGAAAATTGATAGACTAAAACTACTATAACAATCATTTCCAGGTGTAGTTATCTTTTTCCAGCTTTTATTTCGTTCATGTCATGTTTGCCTTGCAATACCTTTAGGTTTAGAACAAAGATAGTAACTAAGCAGACTTATGATTATCTTAATCAACACTGGGTTTAACTTTACTATCATTGCAATGGGGCAATATAAAAAATAATCATTAAGATAACAGTATTGATCATATCTCTGTGCTTGACCTAACTGAGATAGGCACAGGTTCAAATATAACATGGTGTTTATATGTTGCAGCTTTGCAAGAAGCGGCAGAAGCTTATCAGGCTTTAAAAGAAGTGAGGGAATCACGAGAGGCCCAAGAGCAAGAACGTATTAATCAGAGACCTCCACCGTACAGACAAATTAAGGTACTTTCGTTGATTTTGTTGTGTAGGTTTTCATACAAACTTGATTGTTCGAAAACCTCCATTATCCGAACACTCATTCTTTTTTATTTTGTTATAAAGTAATTTCGTTATAACGAAAAATAAAAAGTCAAATTTTCATTATAAAGTATAAATACGTGGGGAAAAATGAAAATCGTAGAAACATTGATTTATTGTGGCACTAGGTTAAGCCTTAGCGACGATATGTTGTCGTCTCAAAACAGCTCCTATAACTCCTGACGAACGATACAAGCCCTGTTGAAAAAAATCCAATTGCATACAACGGAGGTGTAATTCTAATTAAATTAGGTATTTTGGAACATATATTTTCGGTTAATTCAACCTGCGAGAACAGTGATTGTTAAAAGACATTATTACAGAAGCACACACACTAATCACCACTTGTACTCACAGTACAGTACATAGTCTTGAATTTTGAAGGAAATTCCGTTCCTCTTCTTCAAAAGTTGAAAAAAAACAACGATTTGAAAAAAATGCCACTACGTGTCGAGCGTCATTCGGAATTTGAATTTTGCTCCAGTCCAGACTAAACCACTGCTCTTTACGTTTCGTTGGGAGGTGTCTGAACATAGGTCAGGTTCCAGCGCTAGTCGACTTTGCCCATCAGATCCAGGCGCACAAATCCCTCTACCAAGTCGCAGGAAGGGCCAGTGAGGTTCATAAGTAGTATTCGGTGACATGCAAAATCTATCAAAGTATCCAAAATGTAAAATTTTCTAATCAGAATGTAAATTTGTCTGATGAAAAGCCTGTTTTTAGATGAAAGTGTACAACAAATTACGTGATTTGTCGGATGTTGTCTGATGACGGTGATTTTGTCGGGTGTCCTAGGTACCAGGATACGGTAAATTTTGTATGTATGTTAAGCATCGAGAGATTCTTTTAATAACGCTGGACTCAAGAAGTGCACGAAGGTGAGCCTCTTGTGCAGTGTTGGAATGGAGCAGAATAGAAACTTGGTCCCAAGCAATGGCGTGTTTCTCTTTCCGGTGGTGTTGAGCGATACCGTTTCACCGATATAGATGGGGTCGCAATCAAGGCAAGGTACTCGTAGACAACCTTGCTACATCTACCCACTTCAGTCGGCGGCAAATTGTGCTGTGTTCCTGTGGGCGTGGTGGGGGGGGGGAGGGGGGCTGGTGGTGGGAGGAGGAGTTGAGGGGGGGGGGGTCCTGGAATTTGTCACTTTCCTTCCCGAAGTAAGTGATTGTCCAGTCCATCCTCAATCGCTATGGAGTCACCTGTAGACACCGTTAACCGCCGAACCTCAAGAAATTGCTGCCAAGCAAGCCTCGTGGAAATGCACCCCATTTCTTCCTCCCCCACCCCCTCCCCCACCCAGACCGACCGTCACGCTGGTACCCACCGGAGCAGGAACCCGCCTTACCAACTCCCCTCTTCTATCCTCCGTGCCCACAGGAACAACGCACAATTTTCCGCCAACTGAAGTGGGTAGATTTAGTAAGGTTGTCTACAGAGTACCTTACCTTGATTGCGACGTCATCTATACCGATGAAACAAAAAGATAGCTGGAGGTTCGTATTAAGGAACGCATGGGGGCCACTCGGCAGGGAGTGAAACTGATCGGTATCGCTCAACTCCACCGGAGAAACATGACATTGCTGGGGACCAAGTTTCATATCCGCCTGGAGGATGCCACGAGCAAAGGGGACGCTAAGGGAATCCCCCCTTCCTTGTTCATCTGCCTCTCCTGTTCCTTCGCCTAGCGCGAACGTTGGGATCTCTACTGAACAGGACATGTTGGGACCTCCTCATCCGCTACTCTCGGAATCCTTTCCTCAGCAGTGCAACTCGGCCGCCACATCCCCTATCCCATGCGGCCAGCCGCCGGCGTCGGACCTTCAATCCTTATCCTCTGAGCTCGCTCGCATTAACCCTTTGCACGCTGGCCGTGCAACTTGCAAATAAAGACCTGCAACTGGCTGTGCAAGAGAAAAAAATTGGCCAGATTGCATCCTTAGTTTAAATATTTTTTTCTAGCTAAACTATCCAACATATCCAAAAAAGTTTGAAATAGAACTTGTTCCAAATTGTCTGACCCAATTGAAGATACAAAATTTTTTTTTAATTAGCTCATTGTTCATTACATATGCAAATTACATAAGACAAAAGAAAACTTATTTTTCATAATTTACTGCACAAAACAAATGTTGGCAGAAACATAAGTGGTAAAAACATTTTACTGACACACAACAAAGAATCCTTACTGTTCATTTTGATTTTTGTAAGGCTTTACAGATCGTTTCATCCCCCCCGACCCCCAAAAAAATTTGCCTACGTGTGTTCACCCACACTATTGGCAAAACAAAGAAAAAATTCACCCACACTATTGGCAAAACAAAGAAAAAATCATTGGTACTGATTAGCATTTGTGTTTGCCCAGTCTAGATTTGTGTAAAGCCTTACAGATTGTTTCACTCCCCTCAAAACAAAATCTAAAAAAAAAAGAATAGGCCTACTTGTGACGAACAGGCTGAATATGAAATGACTAAAAAAAATCGTTGTTACTGTTTAGCATTTGGTTGGTGTAGATTTTTATAAAGCCTTACAGATTTTTCCTTGCCCCCCCCCCCCCCCCCAAAAAAAAAAAACACTTTTCAACCAATAAGTAAAATGTGTTTGGATTATATGACTAAAATGCTTTTCCATGAAAAGGCAAAAATGCAAGCATAAAAACATTGTACAGAAACAATTCTTACTGTTTATTTGGATTTCTGTAAGGCCTCACAGATTGTTTCACTCCCCACCCCAAAAAAAAATCTATAAAAAAGTAGGCCTACTCGTGACCATCAATAGGCTGAAAAAGAAATAACTAAAAAAAAAATCGTTGTTACTGTTTATTTTGCTTGGTCTAAATTTCTGTAAAGCCTTATAGATTGTTTGATTCCCCCCCCCC
>JAHWFP010013714.1:12187-24421 GCA_023313725.1 Lithobius niger
CAAAAAAAAAAAATTGTGTCAATACAAGGTTGGTGAAGATATCAGTACGATTACATAACATTTACTCTTTTGCTCTGTATTTCGTGTCATACTGTCGTTTATAATCTTTGGTGGTGTGATAAAGTTTGAAACACGGTTCCATGTGGAGTCCTACGTTACAGTCAGGACACCAGTATCTCGTTTCTGAACGAGTGTAATGGACCGTTTTGCCCTGAGCTGTTTACGAGGAACGTGACACACAGCGCATGTTCTTTGAGGTTTCGGGCTTTTGCCAGACTGTGGAATTGTAGCAATATAGTGGCGTTCACATAAGCGAGTAATTGTTTCCATTCGTCGAGTGGGAGTGTTAGTTTTGGCTGTCATTCCAGACTGTTCACACAGTTCTTTGATTAGCTGCAATTTGAATTTTCGGCTCTTCATTTTTACACCACCGAGACTGTGAAGAATGAATGCATTTGTTACTGCAAGATTTAGCAGGTGGAAAAATAATTTTTTCCACCATTTGACAGACTTCCTCTTGAATTGACTGTATTGTAGCACCTGGTCGTTGATGTCAACTCCACCCATTATTTTATTGTACTCTAGTACAAACTTCGGTTTCAAAACTGGCTCGCCAGTTTGTCCGTCAACTTTCCCGGTAGCACCAACTTCATAAGGGTTATGATAAGTCGACAGCATCAGCACGTCACACTTATCTTTCCATTTGAGAGCTGAAAGGTTGCCGCAACCTCGAGAAATTTTTTCCCCTTTTTTTAGTTTTACAGTTGTCACTTCCTTAGGCAAATGCTTTCTATTCGCCATGACTGTACCCACAGCCATAGTGTCCTCAGCTATAAGTCTCTCAAACAAAATTGGGGAACTGTAATACCTATCCATGGCTATCACATGGCCTTTATTGAGCAGTGATGGGGGTCCATCCAATATTCTCAACACTGTGTCAAAGGTAGCCCCATAATCGCTTATGTCCAAAGTTGCCGTATATATTTCTAAATTCCAACAGTAGTGGGTTTTGGAATCGCACACATCGAAAGCTTTTATACCATATTTAGTTGGTTTCATGGGGTTATATTGCTTGAAAATCAAGCGTCCTTTCCAAGCTATCATTGCTTCGTCTATACTTAGAAATTGTCCAGGAGAATACACATTTCTGCAGTTATATACAAGAGCATCAAAGAACGGCCGCACTTTATGTAATGGATCATGTCCTGGTTCATTACGTGACACGTATGAAGCGTTGTTGTTTACATGGAGGAAGTACATAATGGATAAAAAATTGTCCCAGGCCATCATTCGGGGAAAAAAAGGCGTTTGCAAAACTTCATCAGTAGACCAGTAGTCTTCTAAGTGATCTTTCCTGGTCAATCCCATGGCTAAAACCATAGCAAAAAATAACTTGAGTTCGTTTTTGCCGACGTCACGCCATTTTTCAATTCGTGCATACGGTTTTTCACTTGCCGTAGAATTTTTTATTTCACTAACGTACCTGTTCGTTTCTGTGGCAATACTTTCAAGCATCTCGTCAGTTACAAAGAGACTGAAAAAATATAAAGCTGAAGCATTTTCAGGTGGAGTGTTTTCGAAACGGGAATCGCCCAAAAAAGGTGGAAGCAGTGGTTTATATGGCTGTGTTGAGCTGATTTCTTGCCATTTCGGTTCGACATAATCCGATGTAGCTGCTTCGTAATCTGCGTCAAACTGTGCGTCGTCATCTTCTTCTTGATCACTGAATCCTAAAAATTCAGCTTCTGAGTCTGAATCAGTAAAATTTTCAGCAAAAAACTCTGAAAACTAGGGCGCTATTCGCCGATTCGTAGCTACCGAAGCGAGCGCCGCCATTTTGAAAGCCTCGCAGACAAGTCGCCCGCAGCCCGGAAAATGCGCTGGCCGACCATGCACTTTGAAACGACGTCTCTGATTGGCTAACAGGCCCAGCACAACGGTGTTTGGACCAATCGAAAGCTTTCGATCTATATATGACATATATCGCTATTCCCGCTCAAAGCAACTAAAAATGCGCTGGCGCGTGAGGCTAACAACGAACGTATAGCGCGTTTGTCGCGGTAGGAAAGCAATGGTAACGAACGTGCGCTGCACGTTCGTAGCGTTCAAAGGGTTAAGGGGCGTTACGCTCGACTGCATAATAACCTCCGCTTCGTGATAGTCGCGAGCAAAGGGACGCAAGGGGATATCCTTTTCCCCTTTCTTGCTATCCGTCCTCGCCAAGTCCCGTCTGCTTACCTGGATACTCCGCACACTGCCATCCTTCGGAACGATCATTCCTTGTTTTGGCCGACAACCTCACGTCTGCGTCACGTGCGGACAATGGGTGCGGACAATGGGTGTAGCCTGGCACCGATCCTCGTCCTCAGTCCCCCTGACCAGGAGCTGCCTCCGCGCCGCGTTTCTTGGGATGGACTGCTTCGTTGCCTTCTGTCGGCCTCCACCTCTCCTCCCTACAGCGTTTAACTGCTATTTTCATTAAACAGAGTGCTATATCTCATCCGTCTGCGCATCCTATTGCGCCGTCTGCATTTCGGATTTTTCTATCCTTCGCCTCCATCCTCCGCCCTTCGCCATCCGCATCCACTCACTGCCATCCGTCTGACTGTGACGGTTCACGCCCTCATTGCGACTGGGTGGTGGGCGGATCATCTCGGTTACCAGCATGCCTCGTCTACGGTCCGCCTCCCCGCTGCGCACGGCTTCGGCGCAGCCCCCTTGGGATGGATCCTTTCACTACCTGCTGGTTCCTGTGACAAAGGGATAATGTCCCTCCGCGACGTCTACATCTGCGCATTCTATTGCACGGACCTTCTTTCAGCTTATACTGTCTCCTCTTCTTGCAGTTATCCTACCTTCTGCTGTCTTACAGCGGTTTTCTGGATGTACCTTCCGTCCCAGATCCTGAACCTCTGGCCCTCGGACGACCGTCTAGCCATCCTCTACCTGGTACCATTATGATGTTTTCCTTTCTTGCACCCCCGCCCAGCGGACGTATGCCCCCCTCTCCTCTTCAGAAGGATTGATTTGGCCCCTCCGTTGTCCTACACTAACTACCCCTTCGGTTGAGGATAGAACTCGTCCTCCCTCACTGGGTTTACCGCCGTTATCCCTCCTTCACGGAGCAGCTGCCACACCACCTCCCCGCCTCCACACCTTCCCTCTGGACAGGCGGTCGTTCGTCCTGCCTTGCCCTCCGCTTCAATGCTTTGCCTCAGCCTCCAAGCTGCCATCGTACCTTCATTTTGATTGCCGCGGGCAAGCACTTCCCTCCGCTGCCTCTCTCCACAGGTCTATCCTCAGTAGCGGATATGCTTCCAACGCCTTAATTAGACTATGACATCGTCCCGCCTCGGCCTCCGCAGCATCCTCCCTCTAGCCCTCGCTTCGGGGGGCTACTATTGTATCCTCCTTTCTATTACGGTTCCTTCCGCTCCGCGGGCGGACGCCTCCCTCCGCTACCTTTCTCTACAGACTATCTTCCATAACGGATTAAAAAAAAAAGTAAGTAAACTTGGCATGCCCCAATCCCAAGTCGGCCTCCTCCTGCAGCTATGCTCCGGTTTCCTTCTAACCCTTCCGACTCAACCAAGTCTCCCTTCTGAGCCTCCACATCCTTAGGTGCTTTCCTTACCGTCCTATGTCATCTTGCCAAGGATAACAGCTGCCCTCATTCCTACCTGCTAGCCTATAGCGCAGCGGTAGTGTCAACACCTGCGGTACAAGAGGTCCCCAGTCCGAATCCCGTAGCTGGCTTCCCTCCGTCAACACCGTCCGCTACCTGATGTGTGTTCTCTCTTCCTGCGTCCCTCCGTCTCTGCTGTCGGGGTACAGGGACGCCCGGATAGACAGCTCCTCACTCACCACCTTCTCTGCCGGAGGATCCCCTCATCGCTGATCTAGGGCGAACTCTCCTTGCCTCCGTTGGACCAAGACAGTATGGCTCCCTTCTACCCTACTTTGGGTTTGCCACACCGCTCCCATTGGCGAGTCTTCCACCTACCACTCTGATTTTAGAGCCGTATTTTCCAGCTCAACCGAATACGCCCCGTCCCTTTGCCTCTGCTCCGCCTCTGTTTCGTGGCTCATACACCTCCGCCTCCGACCATCGCTTCCTCCGCCTCAAGTCCATCATGATCCCGTTCACATTGGACCTACAGGCCTTCTCATTCCTCCTTTATGGACTCCTCCGTCCCTTTGAGGCAAGACTGTTTCCTGGGGCCTCCCATCGGCCCTCCGCCTCCGTCGTCCTTCAATATGCTTCCCCTTTCACCTTCTTCTAGGTGATGTGCTCCGCCACTACCCTGCCGATACCTCCACTAGGCAGTCCTCCAGACGACCCTACCACCTGCTCCATCCGCACGCATCCTCCACAGCAGGGTTGCTCTTGTCGTGTACATCTCTTCACACACCTCTTGATCGGCAGACAAGCCGCCTTCCCATAGAACATCTTTCTTTTCGCAGCGGCCTCCGGTCATTCAACGGCCATGGGTCTCTCCTTATGGTTTTCCCTTCCAAGTAACACTCGACCATCCTCCCCGCAAGTGCAGCTCGATCTAACTTCCCCGACGTGGTCCCTGCGATTGGCCTAATCACCAATATGTGTCTGCGTTCGTTGCGCTTGATCCGCTACCTTTCACCACCGCCCTCCGCTCTCTGAATCATCCTACCCCTCGATCCCCTGCTCGGAGTAACTGGGGGGGGGGGGGGGAGTGACTTGCTCCCTCTGAGCTTGCAGTTCCTCGATCCTTATCCTATTGGACCTCCTTCATCCTCATCCACTCCCTGCCATTCGGCTGGTATAAACGTGGGACATGGCCTTTCCTCCCAACAAGCTATCCAGGGCGGACACCCGCATTACACCCACCTGTACGAACTAGCTGCTCATCTTCTTTGCTCCCCTCCGCGCCACCACCATCCGTGCATCCTCCTGCACAGCCTCTTTCGGTTCCTTTCTCCTAGGTCAGTCATCACGGATGCTCTGGCTGGGAACTCCCAGGTTCCTGTATTACACACTACTATCCGACAGGTGGTCGCCGTCCTCCTTTCCGGTTTTTGTTGCCTCCCGATCTCCGCTCCTCGATAAGGGACTCGTATAGCGGCCGCATCCATTTCTCCCATAAAGATCCTCTTCACCCTATCCTGGTTCACTCAGTCCTTCCGCCGATCCTACGGGATGGCCGCCCTCTTATGGGTCCTCCCCTCTCGGGACCAAGGACGATCCTACCGTCCGGATCTACCTTCGGTGCAACTTCATCCGACTCCAATCCCACGGGCGCTATTCAAGGCGAAGCCTCTCGCTTTACCTCCGGGGCCGTACGGTGTAAAGGCATGAGGCCTAAATTTCCTGTCGATTGGTTAGGAGACCCGACACCAACCATCAACAACTCGGGGACACTTTTTTTTCTCTTAGCGCCAAAAAGCGCTAGGCCTATTTTTCAACCTCCAAGTTTAAAAATTCATATCTCCCTGGAAAATGGACTTCATCGACTCCTGTTTGCAGCTCTTAATAAACCTGAACTTTATCTAACATCCTGTGAAAACAGAACTTGAAATTTCACCATACTTTGGTCTACAGCTTCATTTGAAAAAGTGCTCAAACTGAGCGCCGACGCACGCAATCTCCGTCGCCATTTTCTACAAACCTGTAAATATTTATTTGTATTTCTTGAATTTATTTCTAGGCATAAAGCCGACTAGCTTAGTGCTGTGCTAGATTACATGTTTATTACGTCTTCAATGTTTTTATTTTACTAAGGTGACGATTTTAGCAACAATGAAAACTTTGACTACACTAGCGTTATTATCTGCGGCTGCAATAATACATTTAACTTTTATGCGTTATAGCATTATAAAACACAAGCTGGTTTATTTAATCTTTTGCCTAGGCTTTTATAAAAGCATTATTTAACGTAATCTTTTCTCATAAACCCTACCTTGTTCAATATGGCAACACAACTACGATTATTTTTACCGGACATTTTCAGTGTGTATCTTGTATTTTTATTTCAGGGCTCCGACCATAGTGATCTCAAATTCCGAATGCACAGTAAAGCCTTTGCCTTCAATTAATAACAATTTATTTTAACTTTGTGGTTTTTATTAAAAAATGTATAGGCCTATTTCACGTTGTTTATGAGTTTTAAACTCACTGCACTCATGCCAGGCCTCTAATTGTTCCAATGCCCGCACGTTTCCTTTGTTGGAACAACAACACCAATTCCCTCAATGCAAAAACGCGGGAATCACCTCCCCAAACACTGAGAGTGCAAGGCTACCCTAGCCGTCCGCGCTGTCATGGCCGACTTCCGGTAGTGACAGCTCGGCCGATTTTGGTCAGTCACTCCTCCTCCAAAGCGACCCCTCTACCTCACACCCCCCCTCCGTCGCTCTCCTACAGGTCCGCGGTTTCCCTCCTACCTGCAGACAGGCAGCAGGTATATAACCAGACCAGGAGAAATCTTCGTTAGCATAGCATAGCTCAAGGACTCAGGCTAGAGGTCACTACGGCGGTCGGAGCAGAGATGTCCAGTCCGAAGGTTGCCATGCCGGGCAAGGTAGTGGTTCAAGGGTAACTAGTTTATTAGAATTTAATTTTTGGAACAGAATTTCTAAATTTTTAGTCTAAAAAAACATAAACTAACTTCTAGCACTTGAGGGAATTTGTGGGTAGCCAAACGCAATCGGCATTTTGGTTTAGGGCACCCATGATTTAAGGGTTTAAGGTCCCCTTCCTAAAAACCGGCTTTGTTTCTTTGTTTATGGACTCAGTGTCCATTAAATAATCTAAGATCACCGAGATCTCGCATGTGTTATTGTTGAAGCAGGAGTTTTCAAAAAGGTAGTTTTCCTTGTAACACTAATCTTGATTCAGTGTGATTGATTGATTGACTTTAGTGCAAGAGTTGCTAAAGCTTTCAACGACTATTTTACATTCTGCAAGGGTCATGTTTGTAACTTAGAGAGTTGTGATAACTCAAACCGACTTTTTTCTAGTCCAAATTGTAATGTGAACTTTAACTTTAAGTTCAGTGTCGATTTAATTGTAAATCGTGTGCTTTTAATTGTAAAGCCCCAGTTTTATTTTTGTAACCAACTAGTTACTCCGTGTGTATAAATCTTGTCTTGTTTTATTAAAACAGAAAAGAAAGTTGTTTTGAACAACAAATTTTGACCTTTAGTCCAATTTAATTTGCAAGGGTTATTTTAATTACAAAACCATTTTTATTCTAACTCCGAAGTAGGCAAATTAGATTAATTACCCATCGTGGTGGCAGTGAACCATGATTAGATAGGTCTTCATAACTTAGGTAGGACGCTGACGCTCTTCTCCTAACCGTGCAGTAGACACGCTATGCTGTTTTTCCGCGAAAGTAAAAACCGCCACTTATGAACTTATCTAAAGTAACCACAAGTACGCCAGATTGTCGGTGCTATAGACAGTAGGCACCTCAAGACCCTGTAAGCGCCGCTACAACGGTCCTCCACTGAAGAAAGAGTTTATAATATCCACTGGACATAATAGTTTTCATTGCTGTATTGCACACCAGGTACTTCCAGTCGATCCGCCCTTACACAATCTCCTTCGTTTCCTATCCTCCTCTGTTCACAAAGGTTTACGGGGATCCATCTTCCTGGTCTATAGGTCGGCATTACATAGGTCGGCCACACTCACAATCCTTCCAAACCCAACGAACTTCCAAAAAAAAAAACTGCCTAACGAAGACAACCAGTAAAGGTTGTCGAAAATTCGCAAGTTTCGAGGGGAAAACCTTTGAAGATCTTTGACTTTTGGATTTGCGTGATCGAACTGTGAGTATTAGTCATGAACTTGAACCAAAGCAGAAATGCTGAGTTGACCGATTTTTCGGTATTCAAAACTACAGTGTTATAATCTTGGCTTTGTGCCGTTTACTGGGACATCATGGAACATTTTCCATGCACGTTTCAAGACCTAATTATTTTAGTTACTAGCATCGTACCAGGCTTCACCCAGGTTTTGTTTTACCTGTGGTTGTTTCCCAGTTTTCGGTTGGTGTTGCCTGAACATTGACTGCGATAGGCAATTTTTCTTCGTGTAAGTGTCCCTTTCCTCCCGTCTTCTCCATCCCCTTTCCCTCTTTTGTCCCACCATCTCCCTGCTCTCGTCTTCCCCTCTCCTTTCCTCCCTTCCTATCCTCTTACCCGGCCTTCTTCTTCCCCTTAGCCGCACGTAGTTGACAGGCAATTTTTCTTCCCTGGAATCATCCCCTTTTCCTCCTGCCCTCTACTCCCGAGTCCCGTCCCTCTTTTTCCTGTAGGTTTAGTTAATGCGTAATCATCCCCCTCCCCCCATCTTCCCAATCTCTTTATTTTCTAAAGAGGGTTACGGATGTACTGCGCCACCACACTCGGGCATCCCCCACTGCCAGTTTATTGGTTTGGCATGACCTATCCGTGCTGTCCTTCGTACGTGACGTCATTTAAGACTTGACGCTGAGATAACTGCACAGAGCAAATTGTTAGTTGAGGAAACAATGTGCCAATTTCAACTTTTCAAGGCAACAACATGCCAGTTTCAACTTCTGGCCAAAGAATTGACACGCTTGCCCGTTTTCGTTGTAGGGGTGGTTCTTGTCTTCGTTTCTGCTATGAGACCTGTAAGATAGTTACAATATTTGGTTTATAATGTAAGATAGTAACAATTATACAATATAACATTTCAATTCAATTGTGAAACAAACAATTTAACCGATGCTGCATTGTTACATGGCTATGGAGGACACTTATTTTGTTTCGCCCTTGTTTCTTTGCCATTTTCTGGTACTTGTTGCCTAAACGTTGAACGCGACATGCAATTTCGCTTCTAATGAGTACTCCCCTTTCCATCCCATACTCTCCCTCCCCTCTCCGCCTTGACTATCATCATGTCCCTGCTTTTTTCCTCAGCATCCCCTGACTCCTGCCCCTCCTCCCTGTTGAAGATTTTGTAGAAACTGAATCGGTCTCCATCCCAAACAACCCGAAAAAACATTAGGTTCAGTTAATTCTAAATGGTAACAAACGCACCCCCCTCCCCAATCTCTGTAGTTATTATCTCATTAGAATGCCAATAGCAGGGCTAACAGACGCAATGCCTCACACACAGGTATTCCCCATTGTAGCATTTCTCAGTCGCAGACTCCTCACTTTGTTGCCTGTTATGTTACAAATGGGATAACCTCTTGCTGTCGGCACTTGTCATCTAACTTAATTTGCATACAATTCAACTATAATTTATGCAAATTTTACGTCATCTAACTCCACTCTCTACTCCCTCTATCGCCCCATTCCTATCCACTGTTCTTTTGCCGACGGCACACGTCGGACGTGTTTGTAAATTGGTGCTTCCAATTCGGTTGATGGTGCTTTTTCGTCTAGCAGCGTTTTTGGGAATTGGTCGAGTTGCAGAAAACGCCGTAAGTTAGACTAATTTATTTGTTCTGTGGAACACGAAACGAACAATTTTTAAATCTTAGCTGCCTTAATTTTAATCGATTTCAATATTGACCGCCTTACAGTAAAACTGAAAATTAACGGTGGAATGTGGCAAGTACTACAAACAGGAAGGCCTGTTTGCGCGAATAAGCGTTTCGCAAAGTGGAGAAAACTAATTAAAAATGCGGTTGTCTTCGAGGCGCTGCGTTGAGAGAAATGGGGCAAGCGAGTCCCAGGAGAGAGATTTAAAAAGAGTTGATCGAAATAAGTATGAGAATGTGAAGAGAGAAAACGATAACTCTATAAGAATGTAGCGAGAGAAAGGGTACACGATACCCTCGAGGTTACACGATAACCCAGTGATGTACGTATTGAGAATGAAAAGATTTTATGAATTGTGGCATATAAATGATTTCCAGAGATGCCTTGAGAGTTATAAGATAACTAGTTACACGATAACTCGTAGAGCGTTATACAATAGCGCTGGTTAGAGATATGGCGTACAAATAAGTTTTTAAAAACTTGTTATTTGCGAGACGTTGACGATGGCGGCGTACGAATTATGAAAGAGAAAACACCGTGCATGGCCGGCGATGCCATGGTTTCTGCCGCTCTGGGGAGTAGGGCATGGATAGCCCTACTATCCATGGGTGGTTTGCCGCAACCACCGGTTGTTTTGAGTTATGAAATTTTAACCTTTAATATTTTTGATTATTTAATTATAGTGTTGAGAATTTTAAAGTAGCCTCTTTTATAAATTAGTCCTTAATATTTACTGGGAATGTTATTGGATGAATTTTGTACAGAATTGTTGTAAATTGAGGTCTACAATAATGTGACTTGTATTTGAATCCTTTCAATTCCTTTTCGTCCTATGGTAATAGATGTAGGCCTAACCAGAATGAGCATTTTTAGAATTAATATTTTTCTAGCAACAATATAAATGTTACGTCAACCAAAACCCCAAGACACCGTAACAAGTGACGGTGTAAGAACGCTGTGGGGCATTCCATTTTTGCGGCCGAGGGGAGACGTCCTGGTGACGCCGTTGGCCAGAACTAATATTGTACGCTGGAACTAAAAGTTGTGCACACTGATGATGCCTTGGTGGTCGAGTTCGTACGCATGAAGTTGAAAAATGTCATGTTCAATTTCGAACATAATTGGGAGTGGCCGTGGTTGATTGTGATGCGATAAACCTGGTGTAATATCATTGGTGTTCCGTTAGTAAACAACGACCGTCACAGAGACAGGTGGGCCAGACGGGGCCGAGTTAGGTTAGGCCTAAAAGACGTGGCAACGATTAGGCTTATGAGCAATGGATCCGATCGGTCTCGCATTACGATGCAGTAAGGCACTAATGTTGAAATAACGAATTGGATTTGTGCGAAGTGATTCGAGAATGAATTTAAATACGAAATTGAAATGTGGAAGCGACCACGAGGGTGGTCGGGCAATATTGGTCACGTCATTTTAGTTTTTACTGCCTGCGGGACACTTCACCTATGTGATAAATAAATAAATAAATACGACGCTGGCTAAAGAGCATGGAAGGCATGTTTTCCTGTAGGGTGAATTTGAGAATGGTGATGCGCTGTAAAGCACTGTGAAACTTGAGACGTGCCCTGCGCATTACGAAATATTAAGCACATGTGTGATCTGATTACTAAAACTAAGTCAGTGGTGGGCGTTACTATGAATGTGAGACGTAGATACGTCGGCAAGTTGAGGGTTAACTGCCGTGAGACCTGTCAGTGCACTGTTTATAGGCATGTTCAGATGTGCAGTGTTGTCAATCGCAATTAACGCCGATTTGTGTGACAAATAATCGCCACCTCAGTACGGGTAGCAATGTACGGGCCTTAGGGCCGACCTTGAACAGATTACGAGGTTATGAAGGGCTACATCCTTGTTGTGAAGTGGTATACCTGGCAGGTACAACCGATTAAGTGGACTGGCCATTATCGATGGGTGAGTTGGCCCGGCCGTGCCACCCCCCTCGTCAGGCGATTTTGATGTGGATTGGATTGTCACTGCGGAGGGGGTAGTGTTTGGGCGACCCCTAACAATGTTGGTCCTTACAGATGGTACGGCTAGGAGAGCCTTGAGCCCGGGGGTGAAAGAAAGGCCCGGTTCCGTGAGTTGAGTGCTGTAACGGACATTGGCTCACCCTCGTTCCTACCTGTGTGCTGTTGTGTTGTGGTTGACTCTTGTTGGCGCCAAAATCACTTGTACAACGGCAAGGACTTTCAGGTTTTGCGCCAAAACCATGAGCGGACGTGCAGGAGAACGTGGCCAAGTATTGTTGGCCACGATTGGTGAACACTTTGTAACCATGAACTGGATTGGTTAACGAACTCACAAGCTGATTGGTTGTCCGGTGGAGCTCTGGATCCGACCGGAGCATATATAAGTCAGGGGCTTCAGAGCCCGGTGTTCTATTCCCGTTGGTTCTTGTGTTGAGAAAGAACGTTATAATGTAACCCAAATCTTGTCATGATTATTCCGCATTAAATAAGGTTTAACTACTTCAAGTTTGGCTTCTACATTGAACACACGTTACAGTTGGTGGCAGCGGACGTAACCCGAACTACGAAGCCTAGCAGTATCACCGGATATCGATCACGGAATTGCCGGAGGAGCAGACGTCAAGCCGGGAAAAAGTTGGTCAACGACGGCAAGCGAGGGACTGCAACCGTGCGGAGATTCAACGGCAGGGACGAAGCTCAAGCCAGACGTGGACGGCAAAAGAAAAAGTGGTTGGAGATCTCGGAACGA
>JAHWFP010013715.1:0-51048 GCA_023313725.1 Lithobius niger
ATTTTAGCGTAATTACTGAAGGTAAGTATTTGCAGGTAGTAAGAAACTACTATCGTAGCCTGCACGCCATTTCGTCGGGGCCATGTTATGAATGTTGGAAATGCGCATACCGGTTAGGAGGAACCAGAGATGTCGCAATAACGAACATAACCCATTATGCAGGGTTGACAATAATTTAATCATTGATTAAATCGTTGATTTAAATCATTTTAAAAATTAAAAAAATTGATGGAGAACTAAGTTCACTGCATCAATTTCAGACATGGAAAGGTTGTTTTCATTGTTTGGATTAGTGCAATCCAAACTTTCAAATCTTTTAGGCATGGACAAAGCCAAATTAGTCTGTTTATATCTGTGAATCAAAAAGTTAAAGAAAACCTAAGCCAAAGTGTATAACTGTTAGCAGTTAGCAAATGATGAGATCTAATTATTCGAGAAAAAGTGAACATATAAGCATACTAAGTTCCCATAATTACTGTTCAGTTGTTATATAGGCTAGAAACAAGTCTAGTACATACATAGTACTAGGTTCCATGATTTTAAACTTCTAAAAAATGCACTTTCAAAACTGGAGACACTCACGTATCTGCTAATTTTCAACAATTTGGGCACAATTAGGGTAGTTTTTGAACTCTGGCCCTTCGTTTACACCATCTGCTTGTAAGTCCGAACGCAAGCTTGCCCCCCGTATTTTACTGGCCCGTTCTCGTAAGTAGTTACTAAGTTCTCATAATTATTGTAAAAACTTTTTTTTTGTGATCGTGAATATAAAATAACAGCCTATTAAGTTTCTATAATTACTGTTGAAGACGTGAGTGCAAAACAATTTACTAAGACTAAGTTTTCATACTAGCGAAAATCGTAGATTAAACGCCCATGGGTCATGCAGTTAATTTGGCAAAAATAGGGGAGGGGTGGCTTTAAATCAAGCATTATCAATTTTCTAACCTTTCTGGACATCTATTACAGAAAATTCGAAGCTTTTGAATGATCAATTTTTACATCCTTTTAATTGCTGTTAAGTGAAAATCAAGTCACCCATTGCTGTCTACTGCTGCTCGTCTCGCTCCTGGCTAGAACCCACGTTTTGAGTGAACCAAGTTGGAAGCCGGTTGCACCTCCTGCTGCCCGTCTCGACCGTGGCTGGCCCCACGTCTCGAGCGAAAATCAAGTCGTCAGTTGCTGCCTTCTCCATTACCAGACGTCTGGATGACTCCAGCTGTGCTCGTCTTTCGTCCGTTTTTCCTGTGAACTTCCACCGTGATGACTGCCAGCATGAAAGATTCCAGCTCTGCTGTTCCTGTCTTCAGCCGTGCCACTCTTCGTCACGCAGCTTAGGCACTGCCGTCCCATCACCGCGTGCTGCACTCTTCGGCCCGTCTCCGGTCTGCCCATAGCCGGGACATTGCCGTCGAATCTGGTTTGTTGCTCAGCCCTCTCACCTCTCCCGCCACGACGTTGGAGCTCCACATCTCACCAGTCCAGCCGTGAAAGCAGTTGTGAACTGGATCATCCATCGACGGCCCCTGCTCCGGCTCCCTCGCCGTCTTTCGTCCGCCTCACTGATGCCGTAGCTAACCGCACGCTCCTCTCTTCGGCCCGTTTCCGGTCTGCCGATAGCCGGGATGACGCCGTCGAGTTTGAGTTGTTGCTCAGGCCTCTCGCCTCTCCCGCCACGACATTGAAGCTCCACGTCTCACCAGACCGCCGGCCCCTGCCTCCGGTTCCCTTGCCGTCTTTCGTCCGCCTCACTGATGACGTAGCTGTCGCGACTATGTCGAAGATCTCACAAGCTCCCGTCTTTCGTCCATCTTGGATTTGGTCTGCCGATTTTACGAGGAAGATCAACCAGTCTGAACTTCTCGCCCCATGCACTCAATCATCTACACTTTTCCCAGATGTTGCCGTTCTTAACCAAGCTGAAAGTCGGCCAAGCCACCATCCCTCGCTCCTTACGCTCGTTCGTCTTTCACCCGCCCTGCTCGAGTGTTTCCATCCCGCACAATGATGAAGATCAACCGTGCCAGCATTCTTTGCTCCACGCAACTCGTCTTTTACACGCCTTACCCGGGAGCTGCCGTTTGAACCTTGACAAGATCTGCCATCATGCCTGCATTCCTCGCTCTACGCACTCCTTCGTCTTTCACCCACCTTGTACGGACGCTTTTTCATCCCGCACCGTTATGAAGGCCTTGCTAGCGTTCCTCGCTCCAAGCAACTCGTCTTTCACCCGCCTTCCCCGGGTGTTGCCGTTTACACAATGCAGAAGGTCTGCCGAGCTACGGCTCCTTGTTCCACGCACTCACTCATCTTTCACCCGCCTCGCTCAGGTGTTACCGTTTTACACCACGGAGAAGACCTGTCAAGACGTCATCCCCCGCTCTACACACTCACTCGTCTTTCACTGCCTTACGTCTTTCGCCCGGCTTGCTCGGGTGTTGCCGTTTTGCACTGTGGAGAAGATCTGCCAAACCATCGTTCTTCACCCCACGCATTCATGCATCTTTCACCCGCAACATTAACGAAGGTCTGCCTAGCCATCGTTCCTCGCTCTAAACAACTCGTCTTTCACCCACCTTCCCCGGGTGTTGCCCTTTACACTATGGAGTAGGTCTGCCGAGCTTCTGCTCCTCGCTCTACGCACTCACTCGTCTTTCACCCGCCTTGCTCGGGTGTTGCCGTCTTACACCACAGAGGAGACCTGCCAAACCATCGTTCTTCACCCCACGCACTTACTCGTCTCTCGCCCGCTCGCTCGGGTGTTGCCGCTTTACACTTTGGAGAAGATCTGCCAAGCCACCGCTCCTCGCTCTACGCACTCACTCGTCTTTCACCCAAGTGTTGCTGCCCTCCACCGTGATAAAGGTCAACCAATCACCCCCCCCCCCCCCCCGGCTCTGCCTGCTCCGACGTTTCCCGCCCGCTGGCCGAGATGCCATCCCGGTCCAATTAGAAGCCCCTTAAGGTGAAAGCCTCTTCCCCGCTCCCCAACCTTCATCCACCTTCCTGTTATGACGCTGTCCTGAACAAGATGAAAGCCCGCTCAGCTGGGAGCTCCCCTCTCCACCTGTCCTCTCGTCTTTCGTCATCCACTAACCAATCGAATTGGTCCCATAGATGGTTTGCCCGCCCTCCCGTCTCCTGCCTTTCATCCGCCCGCCACCTAGACGGCCTGCCCATGCCAGCCGACCACCGACTACACTGCCTTATGCCACTTCCCATCCATGATCTGCCCGACTTCCCTTCATGCTTGCGGGAACGCCATCCATTCTAGCCGGTCCCAACTGTGGGCCCTCTTTCATCAGGTTTATTTGATCTTTCGGCTGCCGCCCGGCCCCTGCCCGCTCCGCACAGCGCCGTCAATCCACCCGAAACTAACTCCTACTTTCAGCCGAGGACCCATCAGCTCTTTCGGCCCGATTCCCCCTCGCTTCCGCTACAACCAACGCAACCAGCAGGACCGAGCCGCAACTTCTGACCGCCGCAGCTCCTCTCCTGCCTTCCAGCTGGCACAAGACTTCGCCTTTTATTTCCAGCTTAAAACCGTCTGAAAGTCAACTCCTACTTTCTGCCGAGAAACGAACAGCCCCGGCGGCCTGATCTCCCTCGCTCCCTCTCCAGCCAACGTAACCAACAGGAGCGAGCCGCAACTCCTGTCCGCCACAACCGCTGCTCGTCACCAGGGGGCAGGAGCTCTTCTCACTGAAAACACGTTGCCCCCCGCCTCCCCTACCTTCCAGTTGGCACAAGACTTTGCCTCATCTTCCCAACCTGACTGAAGCTCAACACGGACATTCTATCCTTCATTTAACAAGCCCTTCAGCCGACAGTACCCTCCACTCATTCAATCCCTTCGGCTAACTGGCTCCAAGAAAGACCCAACGCCCGACTGAATCCAACACAAGTTTTCTTCAAAGTCTTCGAAGTCAACCACCTGACTCCTTCCATTGTCCAAAAAAAACAAAAAAAAAAAAAACTGACGAGTTGGAAGAAACCAACTTCTCCTCCTCACTATCTCCCAATCTAACGTATGAAACCGCAAAAAAAAACAAAAAAAAACTTATTGACCCTTGGTAACTTATAATATTCAGGACAATCTCCACATCATCAACCGCCAACAAAGCCTTCCGATCGAAGCAATCCTCACACCAGTATCTTGAAGAAATCCATCGACCTCCCACACAACCTGATGCAAGATCGTGTGTGTGAACGGAATACACCAGCTGCGATCTATTGCCGCTTCCTGTACAGTAGTCAATTCCTCTTAAGCACTCAGAACGAAGCAGAAGCAAACCAACCACGATAAAAGCTAAACATTCACCATGGAAACAAGCCAACCAGTGAAGAGGGATAGTGACCTAACCCCGAGGTTCATCACCTGTTCTGAACAAAGTGCAAAGTTTTCAACAACTTTTTGGGGATCAGCCTGCTTGCATCCCGGGGCGCCCGTCAAGGCGGTGCCCACCACCGAACGTGACGAGGTCTGCTGATAATGCTAAATTATCAGGTTAAGATGTTTTGGCAACAAAGAAAGAACATTTTGCCGGCCCCCAGCCAGGCCGGCTAAAAATGGTTTCTTTGTGCCTAAAACATACTTAACCTAACTCCCGCCCTGCCTCCCCTCTCGAGTCACCGCCTGACATATTGAGAGTAAAATGAATGCCGATAGCGTGCACGCTGTCGCTTTTATAAGGGAGGACTGCCGCGCGCATGCGCAGCAGGGGTATGTAAGCAGGCATCTGCACAGAAGAAGAAACCTCCAGGGGAACATCACATTCGAGGAATGTAATGCTAAATTACCAGGTTAAGTATGTTTTAGGCACAAAGAAACCATTTTTAGCCGGCCTGGCTGGGGGCCGGCAAAATGTTCTTTTTATAACAGTCACGATGGATATACCTGAGGAGTCAAGCTATCGACCATGTAAAAATGTGACTACCACTGCTTTAGTTTTACATGCGTAGTGATTAATTTCCTTAAGTCATATGTCATCTAAAGCAAGCTGATGATGTATACAGTACATGAACTGGATCTACTAGACGATTTACTAGACGTTTTAGAAGCTAAGAAAGCTTAGTCAAAAGGGAGGAGGAACTCCTAAGATTCAATCCAGGGAACCTACAATCACAGCAGGGACCCAGATAACATCCAGAAAGGAACCAATGGAAAAGCAGTCACGTCAAACTTATATATATTAAAAATTTGCTCAGCAATAGAAAAACGAGACTGTAAAAAAATTTCATCCTAAAAGGGCCTCATGTAATGGGCCTCAGGATGGGTGTCAATGTTACCAAAGGCAATACTGACCACAATTCACAACAGACATATAGGCACATCAGAAAGGATAAAATATTGTTAGAATTTTGAAATGGGTAGTCTTAGGGATATTTTTATGTCTTATTCTGAAACCATTACTTCCAACTTACAGTTGTCTGGATAAGCATAGCACGCTGATCTCTCATGTTTCGTACTACATCCAATGGGTAGACTGGCTCGTTTGCTTCAATCAAACACATGGCGGTTTCCATTAAGATTAGTACTCCAGTTCTTCCAATGCCAGCACTAAAAAAAAAAAAACCAAAGTAAGTGGACAGCAGTAATCAGCTAGTACCCTACTATCTACCCTAGTACTATCCATCAGCTAGTACCCTTTTTCCACCAATAGTGAAAATGCTTGGTTCCATGCCCTAGGCTGAGCAGGAGTCAAATGTATAGCTGATAGCGAATATGCCAATTTCTGGTTACACTAAAATTGGTTTTTACTTATCCTAAAATACTTACCTTAATTTTAATAGCTTAAAAATGATCCAAAATTAAAAGAGTTGTACCAGCTCTCCAGCGCTGTCAAGTGGTAAAGGTGCTCATCGCACATTCTTTCTGTGATCGCCTCTGATTTCAGGTTTACGCGCAATACTGAGTGGGGATGGTGGGTGGATTCTTCAAGTAAGTATTTTAGGATAAGTAAAAACCAATTTTACTGTATAAAATTTCATTTTTACCACTATCCTAAAATTATTTAATAGCCGACTTTGTACAGTCTGATACGGGACCAGTCGAACCAAGAGCTGTACCAAACCTTTACCCTACTGCCCTGTTTTTTGGAACAGAAAAGTTCTTACCTTTCACATCTCTATCCATGATACCTACCCGGACAGTCATCTTCATTGCTTTGAGACTCGACTGCCAGCGCATATCATGTCAGAACTAACATCTTTATCAGCTCCTCTAACCTGTCTAAGGCAGTGGCCAATGAACGTTTTCTTACTTTTCCAAGGGAGACTGTTTAAGTAATGCGTCATCGGAAAGGGGGGAGAGAACGCCTACTGGCAACGATTGCTGACGAGGGGAGGAGGAAGGTGGACAGTTGATTTGATGACGTAAGCACCGCTACCCCAGTAAAGGAAAATTTTAAAGGGTAGAAATACGCGAAACAAATAAAGGTCCTCAGAAAACCATGGATATATAGGGAAACCATTCTTCAAAGGAGGGGGGAGTTAGAAATGACGTAATACTGGAGAGGGGTTGATCAATTGATGACGACTGATGACAACGGGGAGTAGTGGTTGAAAATGGCCAATTTCTTGATGACGTAACACTTGAACGATTTCAAAGCAGGCAGGCGCCCACTATATCTTGTAGCGAGACCCTTGCACCAAACGCCCAAAAAGAGGCAATGGCCCTAACTTCGTGGTTCTAATCTGGTTCTGTTTCACAGGTAATTTCTTTGGCATATGCTTTCCTAATCGCATCACAAATTAAGCGCCCCACTCCAGTTGGTAACAGCGGTTTCGACGACGGTCGATTTCCCTGCTTGAAAATTTTCACAAAGAGTGGTTTCCAAAGACAAACTGGCCGATGTAGCATCTCCATTGTTAGTACTCGTCTGTTAACTTCCTTCTCTAAGTGTTTAGCAGCATCCAGATAGAATTTAATGGCCCGTACCAAGTATTGTACTGTTTCTGAATCATGTTTTCAAGGCAACGAGATCAGTGCTTTTATGACAATGATCTTAGGTGGATCCTCCGATTTCTGGTTCTTTGCCCTAAACCGCGGTGGTAAAGACAGTGAAATCTGCGTCTAATCCTTCTTTTTCCTCAAAAAGTCCTTCCCCCTGGCTAACTTGGAGACACCCCCCTTGATGAACCGCGGTAGCCAACAGAATCAAAAAGATGGTCTTCACGGTGAGATGAGTGAAGGATGTTTTGCCTAAAGGTTCATAAGGAGCCGCAGACAGATTGGTGAAGACCACAGTGAGGTTCTAGGCTGGAAATGTCCATCTGAGTCTCGACCTTTTGAGTCGAAAAAGCTTGAAACAGTTTGGCAATTGCAGGGTGGTTCATTATTTCTTCTCCCCCTGAAAAATAACCTTGTATCGCCATCGTGGACAGGCCCTTCTAGAACAAAGTTGCCTTCCTTCACCTCTGGACCAACAGGTATGTGACCTACAAGAGGTGTTTTCTCTCCTAGGAATCCTATCTAGGAGAGCATGCCCCCTGGAGGTTGTTGTATACCCTGCTGGTCCAGAGTAAGAAGGCCAAGAGGGCTCTTGCAAAAGTTGACATCGACTGCTTTTTTCGCAAACCTCACAATGTTAGAAAGCTTCTTGGGAATAAGACTGATGACAAACCAAGCCCTCCTCCTCCACAGTGCCCCCTTCCTTACCCTCGGCCACTTTCTCCTCCACCAACTGACGAGCACCAATACCAAACTCGGTACAAGACAACAAGAGCGCGAGTGGAACCATTGGTAAGCCCAAGTTAAACAACGTTGCCCTGGTTGCTGCCTTCCAAAAAGCTAGTATGACACCCGGCCAACAACTGCCAACGCCGAGTTCAAGGGTCACCCCACAGCTTCGAGTGGACTCTATTGGGTGCCAAGTAGCAAATCCTTTAAAGACTATATTGGTGAGACCAAGCGTAGAATTTACAAAAGAATCGGTGAGCACCTACAAGCTACTTCCAACCAAAAAATCAAGAATGGTGCTATTGCTTTCCACTCATTGAAAGCTACACATCGGATCCAGTGGAAAGATTCCAAGGTTTTGCTGAGATCAGATTCCCGCAGTGAGGCACACCTGGAGTCACTGGCCATCCAGCATTTTACAGGCAAGGGAGTCAACTCATAAATGTTCAAGAGCCAGCTTATGTTTAAATTTTACAGTTGGTCACTCCTCAATTAGCTGCTCAGTTTGACAACCAATGGTGAACGATGCAGTATGCTCGAATTCAAAACGAGTGCAGCACTAGTGGCAATGAGCTTGATGCCCACTGAGATACCGTGCACATTTCAAAATGCTTGTCAGAATTTTGTTGGAGCGTGTAGGACTCGCAGTTTCATGCCTGATGAAGGTGACTGCAAGTTGCCACTGAAAATTTGTGAGTGTATAGTAAGATTCTTGTTTTATTTGGTTTGCGTATTGTACTCTTAATATGGTTCCTGAAAACCAAAGTAACAATACCAAGTCTGTGTTTACGGTGTTTTCTATCTCCTATACTCATTGGACCGATCATTCCACATGCTAGAGAACTGCTCACAGAAATAGTTTATCAACAAGAACTGGATGTTGGGATTTGAGGGACCCTGCATGTTCATGAGATTGTTATTGGATTTAACATGTTGTTGGGAGGGATTCTAAGCCACGCAGATAACGATCGTAAAATATGTTTGAAAACACAATATGACATAGGGTGGAGCATACTATTCGAACAAACCCTATGATCGTAATCTTCATGGTTTAGAATCCCTCGCGATCCAACAACATGTGAAATCCAACGGCAGGGCCCCCGCAAATCCGAGCCAACCAGTTCTTGCTGGGTTACATTTTTCTCTCAGTCTGGCACAATGTCGAGGAGCTTCCTAATGAAAAGGAGAGACAATTTGTGAAAAGGGAGAGTTCGAACCTGGGCAGTAGTGTCCTTTAAGATGGAGGGAGCTGAATCGAGATAGGCATCTTTTTAATGTAGCACAGAGTTTATGAACGAGCATCAATTCCAATTTAGGGAGTCTGTGTGAACCGGCGATGCTTTTTCAGGAGGCTGAGTGCATTCAACAAAACACTGTCTTCTTTCGGATCCTCCAGATAGCCCTAACAGCAGTCAGTGTGTGGTGTAGTGTTTTTCAATTTAGAGTCTCTTCCATCATGTCAATAATTTTACTACATCGTAGAAAAACTGCCAACGCCTATTTTTTTTATTAGCTTTGTTGCTGTACCCCTAGTTTTAGTAACACTGTCTATCATTTTCCTTTTTTTACTTTCAATCTTCTTCTGTTGCGCCCTTATCACTGTATGCTTCTCTCTTGCATTAGCACCTTCTTTTTGTGCTGCAGTTATGATTAGCTGGGCTACTGATATTGCTTTCATGTCTTTATTTTTTATACCAACAGTTAGTTTCTGTTAGCTACTGTTTGGAAGTTTTAAGAATTCATCAAAAAGGGGAAACAGATTGAACTAAGTAACATTTCACCCAAGTTTCTTTCTAGTGTTTTAGTAACATTGCACAGATAGATGCGTCTGTATGCTGCTGATGTTGGTTGTTCCTTTGCTGGGGTGGCTGCAAGTTCTTTGAAATAACGAGTGTATGCAGCCTACTGGGCAACAAGACGAATCACAGCTGGTCCATCGTGCGCCATCTTGATTGTACATGCTTCATTGGTAAATGCTCACGTCAGCGTAATTCAACTTAAATTTTGTTCAGCAACAGCAGTTGCCACACATCATGGGAACACATGCCGACATCATCATCGCCAGAAAAGGGGACTTCCGTTTGTCAAAGCGCTTCAACAAACCGTAGTGTTTTAGCTCTAAATGTTTAGGCTCTAGGAAAAAAAAATGCAAGCACCCAGTTGAAATAAAAAATATAGGAAACTGTACGGAAATAAAGGATGATATAGGATATTTTGTTGAAATGTAGGAAAATTTAGGATTGCTCAAAATATAGCAAAATATAGGATCAGTGGTCACCCTGTTGTGCAAGTAGGATCTTTCTTGCGAGAGAAAGAGTTATGTTCCATCTTGATTTCTCTGGTAAGGAATTCAGCTTCTTTGAACATTCGGTATCTTTTTGTTTTGGTTGCATCAGAACGTCTCGACTTGACGAAAAATGTCCCTTTACTTGGATCGAGGGGGGGGGTCCCAAACGAGATGTTCCGATTCCCCTCCCTAAACATCTTTCCATGTTCCAGAAGAAGTCGGAAAAGCATTGGGATTGAGGAAGATGAGCTGGGGTGTAATGTAGATCTTCCGAGTCAGCAAAGGAATTTTTTTGGAGGTTATCTGCTTCATTAACAATTTGTGGTGTTCTCTGTTTACAAAAAAAAAAAAAAAGCGACGGAAGGAAATAGAAGACCACGCTCAGAAATTGACTGCGCACTCTAATTTGGCCTTGTGATCGTCAGGACTCCAATACGACGTAGTGGATTCAACTTCCGGAAGTGTAACCGTCCGTAATATCATCAAACCTATCCTCATGGTCATCACCCTGTTAGTCTTTCCCAACTAACACAATGTTTTTCCTATTCCGTAACAGTGGGAGGTAGATCCACCAGAAACGCTGGTTTACGATGAGGCTGATTGCATTGGATAGAGGGTTTTTTTTTGCCACTAATAATCCAGGCAACCGTTTACCCCCAGGCGGTCTAACAGTTTTCCTTGAATAAAATTTCCAGCATCACTTTTCGCCATATTAGAATTGTCAAACTGTAAATTCGACTCGACTTCGACCCAGACTAAGAAATAGACAGCGACGTACACCACGATTTAGACTGTGACTGCAAAGCCAACGATGACCCCGATCCCGACTTCGCCTGTGCAACATTTGCCTAACTAGAACTCGTAAGAGAGGTAGTCTGATATGAGATGTAGTCGGCTCTGTCAGTGAAGTTTCCCCAACACCAAATTCTTGCTTTAAACGTTCTTTAGCCGATACTCTAGAGCAAGTAGAGGAAGTCAAGGTAACTGAAGCGGTTTATTTCTTAACATCTTCCCCCGACAATCATTGAACTAGTCTCTTGTCCATTTTGTCCCACGTTGCAAGGAATTTTCGTTCTCAGAATGAACTTCACACATTTCACAATGAATTGAATTAAAGTTACAAGGACGGCAACGACAGCACAAAGTGTGTGTGTGTCATCCGGGAGCAAACGCTTCCTGCACTTAACACATGATGTGGACATAGTAGGGCCGAGCAATCGCACGATGTTAACAGTTCGATATCCACAGAAAGAATGTAGCATGAGCAAGATTGTCCATAGACGGCACTGGCGCTCAGGGGGAGAGCTGGTGTAACTTGTTTAATTTTGGGTCATTGGATATGGGGCATTAAATCCAACATATTTAAGCTATTAAAATAAAGGTAAGTATTTTAGGATTGTAGTAAAAACAAAATCTAAGGCACCCTTTTCCCCTCATCAGAAAGTCATGCAAAACACCCAATATTCTTGAAAAAACGGGGTTTTACCCCTCAAAATAATTTTTACTTATCCTAAAATACTTACCTGTATTTTCTGCTTTGGAGATACTTTCTGTCCCAAACCATTAAGCTTTATGCTCTCTTGGTCCATGCACCGGCGCTCACCGGAGCCCATGGCCACAACGGCCGAGCCCCGTTCTCCTGCTTCAGTTTGTCTCACCTAACCCTAAGGACGGTTCGACGCGGGAGGTGGGAGGGTTCCTACAGGTAAGTATTTTAGGATAAATATAAATATTTTTAGGGGTAAAACCCCGTTTTTACCACTCTCCTAAAATACTTACCTGTACTTACCTGGGTGGGGGGGGGGGGGGTTTGAACCCACGCCTTGCATGAACTAATGTCCCCAAAACTCCACAACCGGGAGTCCCGAGCGACCAGAGCAGCGTTACTTACCCTCGCTTCCGTAGAACGACATACCCCTTGGTGATATACAGTTGGTTCCTGTATGAACTTTCCGTTGCGTCCACCTTCCTCAGTAAACGAATGTTATCCTGCAATTCCATTGACCTGTCGACAGGGCCTCCTCCAGAATGGTGCCCATCGTATATGCCTTCGTAGTTTCCATGGCCCGTAGCTTAAGAGCGTTTACTCAATCGCACACTCCCCAACCGGTCTCGCTTGCGTAGGCTTCGGTGATGACCCTACCTATCGACATACCAATATTCTCGTTGAGACCTTTTCTCGGGTGGGTGCCCCATCGCAAGGCAGCTTCACGAAGAAAGGTCTGGGAAGGGGCAAAACCCCATGTTTCGTCCCCCATGCACTCTACCACATCCCTGGATGCTGTAAAGTAGTGATTGAGTGTTCTCACCAGGCAATGAACTTTCCCCACACAGCCCCTTCCCAACTGCTGGTTGACCTCATCACCTGCGAGTGGGTTTGTTCTCAGGTTTGTGGGTCTTGGCCCTGAAACCTGGTTGCTGTCGAAGAGATACACGGGACTAGTTGCTGGTGTAGCGCAGATTCTCCTTGCCCCTGGCCAGCTCACCTCGCTGTGCCGCTATCGTTAGTGCAACCAAAAACACACTGTCTTGACTGTCACCCTTCATCAAATGGTGCCTCCTCACGGGGTCCGAGATCAGGTCTGGAGAGGAATTGGAGCACTTTCGTAAGGTCACATCGCTGACATAGACGGCGTACCCTCGGGCGAAGCATGAAGGAGGACTGCATGACATCACAGATCATGACACTCCGACATGACACTGTTTGACACCACCTCTCCTTCTCGATCGGTGAAAGTACAGAGTTTATCCCACTCGGTAGCCTTTGATGGCTGTTGGCGACAGGCCGGCTCGAAACAGTTCCTCTAAGAGTCTACAAACTTCCTGTGCCAACCGGTCACACGGGTACAAGTTGAAGGTGGAGCACCACACAAAACACTCCCTCTATTTCTCATCACAGATCCTGACCGTTGAATCGCATACACACTGAAGGCTCGACCCAGTAACCTCCCTGGAGAACCCCCGTTCTCGGAATTAATGTAGCCACCCGTGAAGGTGTAGTACTTCTGGATTCGAGTGGGGCTCCACCAGACAGATCCTAAACGAAAACATTAGACACACACAGTGGCCTAAGTCACCGGCAATCATCAACTGCTCCGCACTAAGGAGACCACGCCGGTTACTAAGTTCCAACTAAAAGCAACCGACAAGCAAAACTCAGCGGCGAACTCAATAAGTCATTCATTAACAATTATCCCCTAAAATTCACAACTCGCCAAGGGGAATTAATACATTTGGGAATACAGTATACTGATCGCCAACTGGGAAGCCACCCAGGTAAGCCGAGGTCTTATAAAAGCAATTCATAATCGACATGAGCGGTAAGTAAAAGAACTACCAAAGAGATAATAACAACCAAGAAGGCGGTGATAACGCATTCTATAAAAGTACCCAAATTACTACGTAATGGCAATAAGACGACAGACCAGGGCGCCGTCAGCGCTATTGCCTAACCCACTTGTACCAAGGCCTCGTAAAGTCCAAGCGACTGAACTGAGCCCCCAACAAAAACAACGATCCACCTTGGGGAAATCGGTACCAACCACTCCACATTACCCAGTGCGACCGTGGTGCCTGCTAGTAAGGTACCCAGTAACACTGCTATAACCTCCGTCAACATACACAACTAATAGAGGGTGGACCACAAAAAACTGACGACCCAACATTTTCTAAGCAACTTTTTCAGTTAGCACCTGCAGAACCAAGATTAGGACAGAAATCTTCCACTTTCATTAGCTTTGATTCCTGTCCTCTCCTGATTCTGAGGGGTGCTAACTAGAAAAGTTAGAGTTGCTTTCGTCCATTGTTGTCAATAGACACGAAAGCAAATGAACGTGGACGAAAGGAAAAAAAAAAGGACGAAACCAACATAAAAAAGCTATAAATTATCAGTAAAATATCCGTCGCGTTCTCTGCTTATTATCTGGAGCTCTTCCTTCATTTATACTATCTCACCTAGTTTGTTGCATGGGTCTTGTTTTGTATTTAGAAAGAAAATTTAAGGTGCACCTAAAGATCATAACATGAAATAAAGCCAGTAAGATGCACATAAATAAACATTGTCATGATGTTTCAGTCTCAACTCGAGACCATTATAAAGTGACAAAAGGTAAACTAAAAAAAGTATGGATAAAGAGGGAAAAACAAAACCTATCTTCATCTGGGTAAGCTGGCTACCCCCAGCTGGCTGGCGAAAACAATTGCAAACCTGGTACGTGTAATGTATAACTCAAGTTACTACATGCTTGTTTTTACTTGTCCCTCCCCGTATTGTTCCGTACAGTTCTGATCAGACTTTTACTTACGCTAACCTGGTTATATCGTGGTTTTGTTTGGTACTGTAGTGACAGTGTTTATTTACGTAAACTTTTTGGGATTTATTTCATGTATGTTATTATGTTATGTTATTGTATTGTATGTTATTGTATTGTTTTGTCCATGACATGGTCCAATTTGTTTGTTTGGACTCGACAATACGTTTGTGCTGCTTTGCGAAGTTCGAATAACTAGTTCATGACTCGTTACTAAACAAACATACATAGTTTGGTATTGACGGAGCATGAGCTGATATCATACTCCAAGAGGAAATCGGCAATCGGTAGCGATATCCATGAGTGGTTGCTCGATAAACCACGAGCCGTGCTTGGGAAGACTGATTTAGCTAAGTTGCCCTTCGTTTGTGCAGCAGTGGTACCGCCTCTGCTTAAGTTCAAACTTCAAATTAAGCTAGACTTGACTAAGTCCGTGCTTGAGATTTCAAAAGGTGGCAACTGTGGTACGGCCGTGAGAGTTGAAAACATGCAGGAATCAACCGTTCACCGTCTTCAGAAAATGTGAAGTTAAAGAAACGATCACATTTCAGAAGCACACAGTTTCAAAAAATGAGCTGTCAGGTGCACCACTGCTGTCCATTGCATTTTTTTTTATCTGGGAGTTTCACACCTGGCAAGTCGCCTGTGAAGCTCGGGTCAGATTAATCTGTCGACAGTGGGGTAGACTGTGGCTATAATATTCATAAGTGGGATTTTATGATTCGCGAAGTGCTAATTTACACCAATTCTAAGGCCCACATGTGGTTGTCATAAAGGAAATTGGATTTCAGCAGGATGGACGCATCTTCCCAGGCTATGGGGTGTTGGTTGTACGATGAATTCAAGCTGTGCTATTTCTCCATTCACCATTAAAGGAAGGTGTACTTATGTGCTTACGCAGGCAGGCAAGAAAAACTCAAAATTTCTCCTATATACACTGCCTCACACCCCCGCAAGGTACACAGTACACCTCGCAAGGTACACAATCATCATGCATGGTCTGTTGTCTAGACTTCTTGGGCGTTCTTCAATATTCTTAGCACGTGCCTGCCATGCTTGCCTTGTTTCCGCATTGATTAAATGTGCTGGAAAATCAAGTTCTGAACAAATACTTGGTAGCAGTAGCCTTAGCGGACGAGTGTTCAACAATCCTGGGCACTTCATTGGGCAACGTAGCATCAGCTAACCAAAAATCATGTACAGGGTGGTCCACAAAACACTGACGACCCAACATTTTCAAGTCCAACTTTTTTAGTTAGGATCCTTCAAAACCAGGAGAGGACAGAAATCCAATCTAATAAAAGGGGAAGATTTCTGGCCTCTCCTGGTTATGAGGGGTGCTTACTAGAAAAGTTGGACTTAAAAAATGTTGGATGTCAGTTTTTGTGGACCACCCTGTATTTGAACACCAATTCCCAGTGACGAACAGCATGAACAGGATTGTTTATATCAAACACTCTATAGAGAAGTTTTTAGTTTACAATTAAGCTGCGTAATAATCAGCACACTAGTATTAAAAGTTATTTAATGCTTTTGGATGACTTAACACATACATATAAATTATTTAATGCGATAATGTTTTAACTCACCTGCAATGTACTATTGTGGGTTCCACCATCCCTGTTCTGTTTTTCCGTACACGCATCACAAAATCTAGAAAGTCACTTGAATCTTCAGGTACGCCATGATCCGGCCACGCAATATACTGCATATGTGAGATGTGCCGTTCTTCATTATTCTAAACATACAATGTAGCAGCACGTAAGTAGTCTGTGCGAAAAAGGCTATGCGCATCAATGCATTGAGCAATTTTCATTGCAAACACAACGACTGCAGGAATTAAACCCACTATTTTATCTAAATTCTTATTAAAAAAAAATAAAAAAGCAGTAACAACAATATTAATGTAATGAAGAATGTCTGTATGTCTGTTACTGTGTCTAACACTGCAGTAACTTAATAATCGGGTGGCAAATCTGACGCTTGCCCAGCCGATGCTATGAAGCCGAGAATCCTGCAGCAATAGAACAATGAAATCCTAAAAGAAAGCCCCTGCACGAAGAAGAGTAGTCAGGAGGGTAGTTGATTGCCCGAGAACGCCCGAGGCTGAGGATGACGAACACGCAAGCTGAAGCCGGTCACGAGACCACGATTTTTGACTGGTTCAGACCAGGGCGACAACGGTTTATAAAGGAAGCAGTCGGGTATAATACCCTCTACTGTCTTAAGTCAGATAACAGGATACCTGAAGAGTCGGCTTCGTCAAGCAGGGAATCCTCGAAGAGGCCAGGAGAAGGTTCCAGGTCATGTCCCGGATCGAGTTCAGAGGGAGCGCCGTCAGGGAAAGTGCGTGTTGGTCAGAAGGGACAGACTCTACGTCACTGTCGCCGACAGACACTGCATAACAAGACGGGCGATGGCAGGGTTCAAGTATGGGTGGTGCAGGACAGCGGAACGCCGATCGTACTTAGGATGATACTTGGGAGGCCAGACGACGCTTGCAGGTAGTAGGAACTAATGGTGCAGAGGCGATCCGTTCGTGTGTATGTAGTCTGCAACGGTGTCGGCAACATCCTAATAGGGGAACATGACTTGTAGTGAAAAGACTGAATGGCTTTGTCCATGATATGATCAACCTGCTCGTGAGACAAGGGTTCTTCTCTGGAGGAAGCACGAAGACTCGTTGGAGAGCGTCTGGAGGAATAGGATGACAAATTCAATGAAAGGACTGCAGGGCGAGCGAGAAACTTGTCACGGGTTTTCGTAGCCTTGACTTGGAGTTTCAAGCGTTCCTAGGCCTACTTGGCCCGAAGGAGATCCCCCTGAAGTGTTCACAGATCCGGGGCGACAGGATGCTGTTACAGTGAAGCGGTAAAGAAGACGACGTGGGAGGTGCCGCCAGAGACCGAGGGGCGACAGGAAGCTGTCGCAAGGTGAGGCGGGTCAATTGGCGACGTATGGACGTCGGGCGACAGACGACTAGCGGCAGAAGCCGCAGAAGGGCCCGGCGACGAAAATGGACGGCCGGAAACAGGATCCGGAGACAGCCTAGGAGCCGACGGAGAAGAGGTCGGATTAGGTGATAAAGGCGAACGTCCGTCCCACCTCTATTTTCCCTGTACGACGGGGCCCGCTGCCACTAATATTTGCCTATTTCTGAGTCTCCATACCCCTGAGGTAATGGGAGATGAATGTTGTTTTACTTTTTCATCTCTCAGCTCCAATCACCTTCTCCATCTCGCATTTCATGGGCGTTCATAACTTCCGCCACTTTCCTCTCATCAACCTCTGTGTACGCCTCCTCTATAACCTTGCGTATCCATCTGGCGATGTTCACTGCCGATACTGCTTCGCGAGTCGGCCTCCCTTCATCTGAATCTATTTGAAAAGCGGTCGCCATGTTCTGTTTGTTTCCCCACTGTTTCCCGATTACCTTCAATTACATCTTTTGTAACTGCCAAGTAATGTCGCAGTGGTCGGATTGGGCACTGAAGTTTTTCTATGCACTCCTGCCCTAGAACGTTGGCGATTGCGTTCACCACGATCAGGTACAGGGTTTCGTCTGCTTGAGGATCTTATCCCTGAAGTCGGGAGGGTGTACGAAACTCATCCGCGACCAGTCGCTGTTGTAACGCAGGTACTCCCGTCCCTTTGCCAAAGCCGCAAGTTCACCTTGTCTGGCCGCTGTCGCTAGGGCCAGAAGGAACACTGTCTTTTTCGTCACTGCCTCAAACGACGCCCTGATGAGAGGTTTGTAACGAGGTCCCGAAAGGAAATGAAGTACTTAAGGCAGGTCCCACTGCTGGGATAGTTTTCTCACTCTCGGACCTAGTACCATAAGGCCGTGAAAAGAAATAAGTTTGTTTCTCGGGTATTTTCATTCAAAAAGTAACCAGGCCACCAGGCTTTTTATTTTATTTTTTATTTTATTGGAAGTAACTCAAGTCTTACTTTCAACTGCTCAAAACACTTGCATTTTAATTTTACGGAAAAACTTGCAAAACACTTAATTTTACGGAGCTGAAAGTGGTTAATTTAGGCTAAATAATACTTATTTTCAGCTAACTGAATTGCTTTTCCCTGTAACGGTAATAAGTTTTGCTTGAACTAGCAAATAAAAAGCATCGACAAGGGGCAAATTTGACCACCAGGCAGGGCCTGAGAAACAACTAATTTTTTTTTTCGTAGCCTAAACGACTGCACAAGTTCTCGAGATCACGGCGTCAGTCCACACTCTCGTGTTGTCCACCAGAGAAAGCACTGAATTAATTGTCGCTCTGTACTCCTTTATGGTTATTGGCTACAAACCAGTTTGGAATAGGCACTCTACAATATGACACACCTCCTGCACCGACAGGTCACATGGGTTCACCTTCTTTTTCGTAGACCACTCCTGCCTGCCTTGCCATTTAACCTCGTAAACGCCGATTGTCTATTTCCTATGGCACCTAGACCCCTCAACCGCCGCCATAGCCGAATGCCGGAAATACGTCAGCCGCATATTCGCCGCATTTGTGTTTAGCTAACAATTAACTGGCCGCACCAAAAAACATGCTGGCCAGCCGTACTGTAATTTTTATTTGGGGAAATTTAACACTTACTTGCCATTCAAATTTTTGTTGAACACGATGAATGGAATCTTGAATCTTCTAAACACGAACCTGCAGTAAAAACTTGGCACTTGCCATCTGCGGAATCGTGCGAGCGATTACACGAGACAGAACCGGATGTCCCCTCCCACTTATTTTTGAGGTCGGAGTAAACGTCTCTCTCTGCAGTTTGATCTGGTCATGTGACTACACCTCCCTGCTAGCAGGGCGCAGTCTACAGTACATCAATGCTGTAGAAGTGGGAACGAGGAGTATCCCTCACACGATTCCGCACGACCACTTTAATGATTTTCACAATTTTAAGATGTTTATAATAGCATGATGCAAAATATGCTGTCTTTTTACGCTTTCTTATTTTTTTTTACAACCAAGTTTGCCTGACCAAATTTTGACATCATTAGTATATTTCAGAAGCATTTTCGCGTATTTGAGGGTCAAAAAAATCAAATTGCAGCAGTAAAATGGGTTTATCCGAAGTGTAATTTAATTATCTTTCATATAGGCACTAGTCTCATCTTTGTAGGTGCTTTATTTAGTTCAAGAGGAGTAGCCATACACGCATGAACTTGATACATTTTGATCAAGGACATAGATTACGGATTTACAAGTTAACTCAAATTCACAGAAAAATGGCATTTCTACCAGGGTACGGTACTTACCCACAGGAGAAATGAGGTTCTCCGAGTGGAGAACGACGAAGTCTTTGTTACGTATGGGATCTCCCTCTTACCAATCGGCGCTTTGTATCTAAGTCAGTAATTTATGCAAAACTATGCAAGTATCCTATCGAGTCCACTTCCCTCCCTTCCTACCTCCCAAATCACCACTCTTTCTAATAAGCATTTCCATGCAGGGAGGCGGGCGAGAAATTAACCGTAACACAGACTTCGTCGTTCTCCACTCGGAGAACTTCATTTCTCCTGGGGTAAGTACCTTGCCCTGGCAGAAATACCATTTCTCCTTCGTGGGTCACTGCTCGTCTGTGTTACATATGGGACAGATTCAAACTAGTGCCTAGCATTACAAAAAGAAATCTTACCTAAAGACAGTGGCATTGCCACTACTCGTCTGGGCTGCCACCAGCTGCTTCGATACACCAGGCTATCCACGGCCCCAAAAATCCTGCGTCCGTGCGCCAATGTATGGGTCCGAAAGCAGGTCCCAATGGGTTGGCAAGGCGACTGGGACTTCTACCCCCAGCTCCCGGAGTAGTAAAAATCATGCTGCCGTAGGCCACTCTGGCGTCACAAGAATCGCCCTACCAATACCATCGCACAACATTTTTTGGACGCACCTCCCCACAACCGGACAAGGGGGAAACAGGTAGGCACGCAAAACCAACCACGACACACTGAAGGCATCAATGACCTCCGCTCCCGGACACATGCCTCAAGATGCAAACCTGTCCAGCTGCGCCACACCCGGTGTTGCAAATTAATCATGGTTCGGCCTACCAAACCGTTCACAAAGCACATTGAACACTGCACGACATAGCTTTAAGTCAAAATTGTCTATGAACGTGCGGCACAGCCGGTCTGCCACCGTATTGACAACCCCAGGGATGAAAACTGCGTCTATGCTACACTGCACGCGGTCCTGCCAGACCCACAACTGCCGAACCACTGCCGTTAATGTCGGGGAACGAGTTCCACCTTGCCCCTTTATGTAGGCCCCTTTCTGATGAATTGGCCCCTCACTTGGTCCTGTCAAGACTGAAGTGCCCGCAGAATCGCTAGTAGTTCCTTCACATTGATGTGCAACGGAGTCTCTTCCGGTACCCAACGGTCCTGGGCCTCCAGTTCGCCCAGCGAGGCTCCCCAACCAACGTTGGATGCGTCGGTGAAAATTACTGTTGTCGCCTCGGGTAGCACCCATGACTGGTGCACTGATTCCGCGCTTAACACTGTCTTCCACCAGAGCAGGTCTTGACGAGCCCCTCTTGACAAACAACCACCACGGGCCCCTGCCCGATCCCACGCCAACAGATCGCCTTGCAGAAATTGGACGTGTAAACGTGCACCTCTCAGCATGCAAGGCAAGCTCTCGGTCAAACCCAACAGATGCCGAAGGTCACTCGTTGTCACTGTATTCTGAGACAACAACCTGCGGATGGTTCGCAACAAACCAACTTGTTTGCAATCCGGTAGCACAAGGCACCCTAACTGTAAGTCCACCATAATACCCAGAAATATTAACAGCTGTGTGGGCAACAATACACTTTCCTCGTAATTCAGCGAGAACCCTAACCTCAACGGTGTTCCTAACGTTCGTCGCACACACCAACGTATTCGCTCCCACGAACGACCCAGGATGGCGACACTCGATTCCGACTTCTCTTTGTGCTTTTGCTTTCCCTGACTAAGAGCGATGTCAGTCGACATCGTATGGATGAAGAACGCTTATCAATATACGGTTTGGCCCATAGCTCCGCCATCTTGGAAAGTTGAGCTTCGATCGGGTCGAAACGATATATCAAACTTTTTGGACATTAAGCTGGTTAATTTTGATTCCATCATATCAAATTTGGCATGTCCGTTGACGTCGTATGGATGAAGAAAGCTTATCAATATCCGGTTTAGCCCAAAGCACCACCATCTTGAAAATTTGAGCTTGGATCGGGTTGAAATCAAACTTTTTGGAACTTACTGGTTAATTGTGATTCTACCATATCAAATTTGGCATTTATTCTAGCATCGGCACATTTATTAACTTCCGTAACTACTAGACTAAGCTCGGACTGTGTTAAGTTAATACACACTTTTGAAGGCGATGTTACAGAAGGAGATACACCAACTTCGGCATCAGGGTCCGTGAAAATAATCGCCAAATCCACCGTGAGATTACCAAGAATATCCTCTAACCATAAGTCAATAGACATTTTATTATCAACAAGGGGTTTAGGAGAAACATGTTTAAATCTACTGATCTCTTATCGAAGAAGCAATTCTTGGCATTGCTTAGAAAGCATCCAGGTTCGAAAAACTTTAGCAATCGATTAGGGATAGGGATGTGCGATACTCGAAAAATTCGAGCCGAGCCGAGTATGAAACTTGTACTCGAACTCGGCTCGCTGCTCGCGTCCATACTCGAAAAACTCGAATCCAGCGAAAATGCGATAACTTCGTCAATTTTTGACCGATTTTGACATTCCAATATACCAAATCGATCGTCTCGACGAGAGCTTTCCAGTGGTGCAGATTAAAAGTCAATAATTGAAACCATTTTCAAGTTATATCCTTAAAACTGGAAAACCAAGACCCACGCAGTCAGCTAAGCACCATCTTTCTTCTTATGATCTTACCAAACTGAAGAGAAACTTGCAAACAAAATATTTTCATCAAATACTCGAACTCGGCTCGATACTCGATTCTTCTGTTGCAAACTCGGCTCGGCTCGGCTCGAAGTAAAATTTTTCTACTCGCACATCCCTAATTCGGGACTTTGGGCAGAAATGACATACTTATCGGTAACTAAATTACAACATCTACATTTTCGACATAATGGTGTTTTTATGTGTACACACACACGGAATTCTCTGGAGTTAATAAGTTTAATTTCTTCCGACGCCATGACATAGAGCAATAAAAGTTAGCAAAAACTTACAGATGATAACTGAGCATAACCATACTGTAGGCTTGCTCAAAGCGATACGAGGTATCATGGACACCCAACCTGTACTGTGGAATACAGAGTAGTGCCCCTGGCAAAAGTGGATGGTACTAGTTTATTGTTAAATATTTAATTTGTTCTATTTTGAGCAATCAAAATTCATAAATTAACGATTTAGTACATATTACTGAAATATTTTGCAGATTGTAAGAAAAATGTTAAAACAGCCAAATCCTTTAAGTCTCTTCCCAAACCATTCAGCATTGCGTACCTCCATGTTGATGAGGGTGAATTCCCTGAACGCAAATGATGATGTTTCCTGTTCTTTATGGCATGTGACCTGCAGCATGCCATAGTCGACAGTTTCGTACAAATCGGGCCAATACTGGTGACATTTCACTCTCCCTCGCTCCGTGATGGTTGTCAACATGACAATGATCGTAGATTGTTGCTCCCACACCATCTGCAACAGACGAAATGATACAATTTTGTGACATTTGAAAGGTCTTCACACAGGTGTGGTTCCGGGAGTTATGCTTTATTGCAATTCCACATTAATATGAAATTACAATAGAAAGAATTAAACTAGCCATGTTGTTCAGGTAAACCTTTCACAAAGATCAGGGCAGTAAATCAGCACTGGATTTCTGAAGAAGGTCAGTAATTTTTGTGGGTGTCACACTTAGCACAAAATCTGCAAGGCTGGGACAAAACTGCTAACTCGGATTCACATAATTTCACTTGTTTTTTTGGAGTTCCAACACTTTAAGCTAATACAAAAGGGTAAATACGATCAATTTAGACTTTTATATAGTAATAATCAACATTTTTAAACACCCTAATTACAAAAAGAAATACTGATGCTACCGAAGAACTTGTTCTCGCAGGAGAATCGATCTACAAGTCCCTTTTCCTTACGGCATCTTTCATCTTACTTATGCATATACCGTAAATAATGTATTAAAAGCCCATGGACTTATGCAGTTAATTTGGCTAAAATTGGGGGTGGGTGTTTAAGTGATCACCCGCAAATTTGTAAAAAAAAATTTACGGCAGTCTCGTTCGTTATCGGAATTAACCAGACAAATCAATCCACCATGAATTTTGCTACACAAACCTAATGGTAAAACTGACTCTTTATCACGTTTTTAACATCTGCATGAGTTTGCAAGGTAGTGTTGCACTCAAGTCTAGCAACTAGCAGTAGCTTCACAAGTGGTTATGTGGAAGGTGCACCTTTGCCAGTAAGACTGCATTTGTCTTTTAGTACAACCACGTCAAGCTTAAATATTATTATTACGCTACATATTATTAAGTAATAAAGTTTGTTGAAAAGAATTTTATGTGGCTTCACGATTTTGCAAAATGAAAATTATAATGCAGAATTTTTTTAATCTCAATTGTCAATTACATTTGCTGGGATCTAGCCTGCTAGTGAAAATCCTGCCGATATCCATGGCAAACAGTAAGATTACATTATTTCGCAACTCTGAGTTCTCAGCAGTAAATTATTAAATTTATTTTAAGAATATCTAATTTCATTAATTTTACATTATTAATTTATTTTGTTCCCATTTAATAACACAAAATATTTATATTTATTTTAAACTTGAGCTGAGGGCTACAATATGACTAAGCCATTATTTACTGCTGAACTATGATTGATAACCTTTTTTTTTAAGAGCTCCATCTTGATCCATTCAGCTGTACATCATTTTTAATCCTGGCCTAGTGTTGAAACATAACTTTTAAGTTGGAGATTAGAAAACTACTGAATTCAAGAACAATAATGTTGAAGAGAAGAAATAAACCTTTTGGATTACGGGTCATGAAACAGACTGAAAATATCGTCATCCATGTTATTTTCCCATTCCCAAGTTACTTTTAAAGGTACTTAGTTTGGATTATCTAAGACGCAGTTGTTGCCTAGTAACTGGTCTACCCCTAATTATTGTTTAATCACTACTCTGATAGAAAAAAATTATGTAGTTAAGTGATAGACAAATTATATGATGATTTTAGTTAATTTTGTAGCAGAAAAATACAATTTTACCGGCCCTCCCGACTGGCCAGCTGAAAATTGTTTTTGTTGGAAAAATACATAACCTGTTAATTTTAGCATTAATTCCTCGAACGATGCTGTTTCCCTGGAGGTTTTTCGGTGCTCAGTAACCACCGGCATCGTAATCCGACTGCGTATCTGTTCTGTGCAACCCCTCTCTTAGTTAAGCGTATTCGCGCGTTCGTTGACCATCATTTTTACCTCTCAATACGTCAGGTGGTGACTGAAGAGGGGATGTAGGGTGGGTTTGGTTATGTATTTTTCCAGCAAAAGAAACAATTTTCAGCCATCCAGCCGGGAGGGCCGGCAAAATTGTCTTTCTTGTTGCTGGAAAAAAACTATAACCTGTTAATTTTAGCATTAACAGTTAGACCTCGTCAGAGTCTGGTGGTGGGCACTGCCCTGACTGGCTCTCTATGGTTACGAGCCGGCTGTTCCCCCCAAAAGTTTCACCAACTTCACACTTTATTCAGAAAACACGATAAACAGGAATTTTGGTGTTTTAGAGATGAAGGCTTACTTCCGTTTTCGTTTTCTAAGCGCTTACGGGGGCTGGATTACACATCTGGCAGTTACGATGGGGCCCAGACAATGTAGGCCATTGGCTTGCTTCGTTATCTCACTGAAGTAATGGCTTGTGAAAATGGAGCTGTTTTGCTATGAAGTTGCAGCAAGATGTCCGAGACTGGAACGGAGTTGTGGAATGCCCAGGAGGTGGAGAGTGCCCTAACTCGTGCGCTGTGACTCTAATGCCCTCATTACAGTTGATGTTGGAGTCTTCATACGTGCCTTGAATTTTCTCAGGGATCCAGTGGTGGCCACTGAGGTCTCGCCAAAGGTTTTTCCGTTAAGTAGGAAAAGTTGGGTTCTTCCTTTCCGTAGGCCTTCATTGGTTGTTCTCAAGATGTAGAATCAAGTGCTCAAACGGGGCAAAGGTAACGTTCGGGTTCGGGTTCATGTTCCACGATGTATGTTAGAGCCGGAATGACAATGGGATTGGTTGGTTCACAAGGTCGTTGTGTTATGGCCCGGAAGTCAGCTCTTGGCGTAAGTGTGACATAGGTGTTGTCTGGAGCGAATACGTAGTGTGCTGGGTCTTATTGGATCTTACTACAACGGACACTTGAACTAAGGTTGTGAGAGAGACGGTCTTTGTGGGTAAGATGGTCATGGGGTAGTTCGTAAGGATCTTTTAGAAGAGTGTTCAAGACGATGGATAGATCCCAGTCAGAAAAACATTTTTTTGTTGCTGGTCGTTCCATTTCAAGTGATTTAATTAGGGACGAAATCTTGTAGTCCTCGAGTAGATGGTTGCCTCCTGCAGCTTTGAAGACTGAATTGAGTGCTGAGCGATAAAAGTGTGTTGAGAAACTTCAAAAGTTCGGCAATAGGGGGATTGACAGGATTGTGTAACACCGTAATTTCACTACGTCTTAGCTTGATAAAGATGTTAACGCAAAAATACATACCCCCGGGTTCAATCTTGTTTTTTGAGACCAAGAATCCAGTTCGACAAGCAAAGTATGATAACAATGAATAAACATTTAATTCAAAAATTCCTAGCATGTTACTTACGTTAAGTTTGCCCCTAATAGGCTAGAACAATAGCTATTAAAAGCTTTAAATTTAATTCAATGAGTTAAATTCTGTAGGCAATTTATAAGATGATAGGCTATTGAAATTTAATTTCACCTATAGGCTATAAATATAATAAGACAAATAAATAGGCTATTATTCTTAACCCAGAGTGAGAATTATCAACCTTCACTGTGAGTTGATAATTCTGGAGAACTATCTAAAATTTCCTTCAAATAATGAAATTAATATTTCGCAAAATATATCAACCTCTGCTCCTAATATATTTCCCTAGCATTACTTTTTGAAGTTTTTTCTCTATCATAAACCTTTGAGTCAAGCAAAATATCCCAGTTACAAATCCACAAGAAGCTCAGCTTCCCTTTGCCCTGGACGAATTCATTTATTGGGGTAAATGCCTAATATTTCGACTATTCTTCCTTATTGACATAACTATAGGAATAGTGAATAAATAAATACCCATAAATATACTTAATTACACAAAGGTTCGGTTTTACTGGCTGGCGTTTTGGCACATAATATTTACGAATATCGACAGTGTTAGTTAGTTAACAGGGTTCAGACAATTTTTTAATTCTCTAGTTCTCTGACATTTCCAGGTTTTCCAGGTGCAGCCAATGGCAATTTCCAGGTGTTTACAAGATATTTAGTTGGGAAACAGGCAGTAGCTAATGTTTTAATTAATGCATGTACGAAAATAATCGAACATCCCACAAATGGTTGTTTGGAGACTAGTCCAGATGGGATTAAATGCGTTTTCATCAGGGATATTAGTTTATTGAAGTAATATTTGAACATATTACAGCACAAATTATAATATTTGCTACTAGCCTAGGATTTGTTTCTGATGTGCTAATTCAATGAAACTTACATATCACAGTCATGCACAAAGGCATTTTTTTTCCAAATTTCCCTGTATTTTCCCTGTTTAAAAAAAAAAAGTTCTTGTTTTCCCTGAAATTTACCTGAGATTTTGGCTCTATTTTCATTTTCCTTGAGATTTCCAGGTTCTCCAGGTTTTGTCTGAACCCTGGTTAATTGGGAGAGGCCACTTCCCAAATTTACAACGGACGACAAAAACTTGCTTCATTGCGGTTCCAGAAGAAAAAACTTTTTCACCCGACGCACTCATTTTGTAAACTTCGCCATCAAACGTCCGTGACGATTTCAGCGCCACCACACACCAGAAACCGGAAGTTGAAAAGCGCCATAGAACTAGCGCCTATGGATCGACCGAGTCGGGATATATCCGGATCCGACGCCGGATAATGCGGTATCCGGCGAGATCCGGATCCGGCAATTATATTGAGCCGGATACTGGTTGCAACACAACCAAAACATTGTCGCCGTAAACATGTTGCTTGCCTCGGTAAAATAAATCGTAGTAAAATAACTAAGCGATCTACGGAAATAAAAAAATTGCAGACGTAATAATTACAGTGTAAATTATTGCACAAAAATATACTTGGGACAATCGTATCAGGTTTTCATAACATAAAAAAAAGTTGAAGTTCAACTACGTAAATCCGCCTTACAAAAATATTCACCTTTCGTTGCAGTACGTGGGAGACCTTGAAATGATAACGTCCTCTGGTTATTCTTCCATTACAGCGTTGTTTACGGCGTCCGACATCTTTTTTTTTTAATTATAATGCCGTAGAAGTAGTTTAAAGTTGTTTTATTTCCTAATTTATATTCACTATCGTTGAAAGCAATCCGTTTACGGCCGCCATCGCGCTCCCACTACCAGCCGGCTGTCCGCCAAGAGACGCGCACCTGCTAGCTCCAATGGCTGTGAACTTCACTCGCTTCGCGTGACATCACTTACGAATGGCCCACCCGCCGCGATGAGTGATCACGTGCTATACACGTGCCAATCAGGGAATCCCAGCTTTCCATGCGCGACCAAGATGGCGGCCGTTCGTTGCGTTGTTGTGTTACTACAGCTTGAACCAGGGGCTAGTTTTAGCAAACAAAAGCAATTTCACGTCAATTTGGCGACACGGCCAACAAAAACACCAGTTGAGGTAATTAAAAGATGATATTAAATTAAATAAATCCAAAATACGCGTGCCTAAGTACCTAATTCAGTCGGAATTACACCTATGTTGTATGCAATGGCGGTTTTTCTTTCCAACCGGGACTTTGATTCCAGGGTGCGTCGGGAGTTTTAGAAACGGTTTTGAAGTGACGATAAATCGTGGTTTGGGCGCCAAGGCATTAAATTCGAAAAGTAAGACGGTTTAATGATGGCATCAAAAACTAGCAAGAAGTAATAGCATGATAAACCAAAGATGACTTCCGTGTTGCAAGAGTCGAGACAGCTTTGTTCATAAATTGAAAAAAAAATAAATACAGCTTTTTTTTATGTTGGTTTCGTTCCTTTTTTTTTTTGCTTTCGTTCTTTTATTTTGCTTTCGGTCTTTGTTATACAGTGCGCAATACAAAACGGAACGAAAGCAATTTAAAAGGGAATGAAAGCAAAAAAAAAAAAAAGGAACGAAACCAACGTAAAAAAGCTGTAAATAAAAGACTTGTTATGATTTTGATTTTTTTTAATGCCACCAAAATTCAATAATTTTAATCTAAAATAAATCCATAGACTACATACTGGTTTCACAAATAGTGCACAATTTTGCAAATTATTTTTCAAAATGAAGCACTAGGCTAATCAATGAGAAATCCTTCAACTAGAAAATTTTTTTTTGATTGATTAACCTAATGAGTGCTTTGTTTGACTGTTTCAAAAAAAAATTTGCATTGTTTGGCAACATTGCATACACAGTTCTGTAGCCTACATGCAATTATACTATACTGGTACTCTTAACCCTTTAAGGACTGCGTGCGCGGCTAAGAACTTATAACTGACTTGTAGAAAAAAAAATCGCAGCTTCTCACCCAGTTAAGGTAGGGGAATGAAACATATGTCATTTTTATCCTTAATGATCTGGCTTTCATATCCCAGTTTAAATTTTACTGTAATTGGCTGGAAGTTTTCGATATGACTTGTAGAAGTGCTGTACACAATGATTATACAGCGGGCGCATTCGGGCACACCCGTCCTTAAAGGGTTAAAAGCGTAAGACTTCTAAGTGAAGTGTTTAATGCAAGAAAGTAATATGAAACAAAGCGAAGATTAATACCATAGCTGCAACTTATCAGGGGAAAAAAAATAAACAACTTTATTTCGTTTTTGTGTGCGAATTACCCGGTATCCGGTACCGGCACTGGCATCAAATTATCCGTAACCGACCTGGATCCGGCAAAACGGTATCCAGTCGATCCCTACCGGGCCGTAGCCAAACCGAAACTAACACCGTAGCACACAAAGACGAAAGTTTACCACTTAAATATACATACAAAATAAATAAAATAATGTCAATTCAACATTACAATTGACTGTCCTTCTGTCACACCAATGAAACCATCTTGCCCAGTGGCAGTTGTGGATTCGGTTGGTTGATGCTTTGATTGCGAAACTTGCGATTCTGGACGCTTCCTCCTTATGAATGCCTGCCTTTCTGAGGAGTTTGACGATTGTTACCACCCGTGCAGATGTAGGGTGTGTAGATTTTGGTGGGTCTTGGTGCTTTTTTGTTGAATAGGTTGATCTGGTATCAGAGGAAGGCTTCTTGGGTTGTCTACTAGAAGGGTCAGAAAGCATGGGAACCACGCTGCTGATGGCCAGTTCGGTGCTAGTAGCAGGAAGAGGCTGCCTGATTGTTGGATCTTCTCCAGGATCTGTAGGAGTAACTTGAACGGAGAGAAGAGGTAGGCGTATAGGTTCTCCCATGGGAAGGTCAAGGCGTCTACTGTTGTTGCCCTCTCGTCTGGGCTTTTGAAGAGGGGAAGTTTGACATTGTGCCTCATGGCAAACAGGTGTATTATTGGGGTGCCCCAGGTGTTGAATGATTCGCAGATGGATTTCTTTAACATCCACTCCCCTGTTGGTAGTTTTTTTGCGGGATAGAGAGTCTGCAATGACATTCCTGCTGCCTGGGATGCGCAAGGGGAAGACTGTTGTGCCGAGCTGGATGCAGAGAAGGAAGATTGCCGAGGTTATTTCGTGTAGTTTCCGTGATCTCGTTCCGTCTTCTTTCTTGACGTAGGTCTTTGTGGTTGTGTTGTCCGCCTGGACTTTTATTACTTTCCCTCGGATCAGTTCTTGAAAATGCTGAAGAGCATTGAGGATGGCTGTGAGTTACAGGACGTTACCGTGGTTCTTTTCTTGTTCCGTCCAGATTCTGGATGTTTCGAGGTAGCTGATGTGGGCTCCCCATCCCTCCAAAGATGCATCGGTCAGCAGCAGAAGTCTGGTTGAGGCTCGTGTAGTGGAACCGACTGGGAAAGGGTGTGGACGTCCGACCACCAAAGCAGTGTTTTCCATTGAAATTTTGGGCGGTGAGGCAACGGTGGTTTGGGTGGAGCGGTGCAGTTCCCCATGTGTCGTTCCGGAAGTGAAGAAATGATCTGGTCATCCATCTGCTGTAGGGGATTAAGTTCACCATTGAGTCCATTTTCCCAATTAGGGAATTTAATTCTGTGAGGGAGTGGTTTGGTTGTTGTCGGAATAGACGTGTGTGTCCTATGATGTCATCCAGTCTGTCTGGAGAGGGCCTGATGCTTGCCGTCGTCAGGTTGAAATCTACTCCCAGAAAGATGAAGTCCTGTGCTGGTTGGAGTCGGACTTCTTGAGGTTTACGCCAAAACTTAGTTGGTGAGTAGTTTGAGTGAGTAGTCCCTGTTGACGAGGCGTTTTCTGGGGTCTTTTGTTTAGTGGCCAATCGTCTAGGCAGACGCTGCTTCTGGTGAGGGTGAGCCAGGATGGGCTTTAGGAGCACAGTGAAGATTCTCGTTGCTGCATTTAGTCCGAAGGTTAAGCAACGGAACTGGAAGACTTTGTCTTGATAAAGGAACCAGAAGAGGTGTTGAATGGATGCGTGGAGGGGGACGTAAAAATAGGCATCTTTTAAGTCTATTGATATGTGCAATTGTAGGGTTTTAGTGAAAGTAGAATTGATTCCAAAAATTTCCATCTTGAAATGGTGGTTTTCCATGTAGTGGTTCAATGGATTTTTAAGGTCGAGAATCATCCTTTCTCCTCCCGATTTCTTGGGCCTTAGAAAAATGTAGCTGTAGAAGCCTTGTCCGAATGGGGGATGGCATTCTTGGATTGCTTTCTTCTCGAGTAATTCGTTGATCTCGGCTGTTAAGTTTGGAGTTGGTTGAAACAAAAAATCCCATGGTGGAGACTGGGCTTAAGGTGGTTTCGTGATAAACGTCGGAAGGAAGCCTTCTCGGATGATGGAAGGGACTGTTGATTGTCAATTTTTCCCATGCTGGAAGGTAATGTAAGCGAGCACCCACTGGAAGATGAAGCTGGTGGCGTCATTGGTCCCTTCTGGTGTAACTTTCCTTGCCGGGGGATGAATGACGACTTCTTTTGTCGGGGGGTGTTCCCTTGTCGTTTCTGCCTCGGGACTTTGTGGAGAAGTTCCGGGAAGACTGATTCGAGGAAAGAAATGGTTGTGTTCGGCTCGACGGCTGTCGGTATGAAGGCTGTAGTTTTTCTTTGGCCACGTTTCGGTGGGACGTTGGGTTGAAGAAGGCTTGTATGAATAAGGCTTGGGGAAGCTTTTCGATGAGTTTGAATTCTTTGAAGGTTTGGGTTTCTTGGACCCATGGATTTGAGGTGCAAGATTGGGGATGAGGCCATGGAGGACTTGAGGACCGAGTTGATTCAATGTTCCAGGTTGGTGGTGGATGAGTTCGATCCAAATAGTGTTGGTTTGAAGTCCAGCCTGTGTGAAGCCGAGCCCTGTCGATACGTGTAGGTGTGCTGTGAGGTGTTGGGATGTCGAACAATCTTGATGCAGTGGTTGTGACTGTTTTTTGCAGAAAGGGGTGACTTGGTAAATCAATTTAGTTGGCCTGAAACACGGTGTTGTTCGAAAATTTCTCTTGATTCCAAGAAATTGTTGAGGTCCAAAAGGGACTTGCTTCGAATGAAGGGTTCATTGGCTTGAGAGGGAGAAGTTGTTTTTCAGGATTCGGGTGGTGACGGATGAAGCGCACATGGAAGATGAATGCCAGGAAGATTGATTGGCTGTTGATAGGATGCAAGACGTCAGGGTAGGAGGTGAGCTTCTGGACAGGTGCGAGTGCAAGAGAGGTGGTCCAAGAAGCGATGACTGATGGTCGCCAGAAGTTGACGATTGCAAGAGAGGATTCAGTTAACGCTTGACAGTGTTAAGGGAAACCCAAACATGTGGTTCTCAAGAAGCATGAACTGGCGAGCCGGCGAACGGAATGCCGTTGGTGCTTGGAGGATGGTTGCAATGAAGAGCAGTAGCAGGATGAGTGCAAATGTCAGTTGCTTGGAGGTGAGTTGCCACGAAGCGAGGACGGCCGTGCGGATGAATGCTAATGTAAATGCTGTGGACCCATGGAGGTAGTTGCAATGAAGTGGACAGACGGCCTACAAATGCCAATGTGAATGTCATAGTTGCTCGGAGGCTAATTGCAATAAAGATCTGTAGACGCAAGAATACAAATGCGACAGATCCATGGAGGCCGCTGTAGTTTGGAAGATTGGTGCAGTGAAGATCAGTCGGGTAAATACCGCAGATGCTTGAAGGGCAGTTGCAATGAAGGGAGAATAGCCTTCCAGACGAATGTCGCAGTAGCTTGGAGGATAGTTGCAATGAAGTCAGCCGGGCGAATGCCATGGTTGCTTGAAGGCCAGTGGAGGGATGGCAGCAGTACGGACGAATGCGAATGCAAGTGCTGCAGGCCCATGAGGCGAGTTGCTTTGAAGAGGACAGTCGGTAGACGAATGCGAATGCTGCGAGGTCGACGAATGCGAATGCCGGAGATGCCACATGGTGACGAAATCCCAATCCAGTGTGGAGAAGAGAGGGCATTCAAGGAGGAATGTGAATGCCGTCGCAGCTCAGGAACAGTTGCAATGAAGTTCACTGAGGCGGATGAATGTGAATGCCGGTGGCGCAGCATGGTGAATAAATCCAAATCCAGTATGGAGAAGAGAAGGCATTCGTGGACGAATGTGAATGTTGTACGGATGTGGGAGTAGAAAATTTTTAATTCGAGCTGAGCCCAGTTTGCACCAGAAGAATCGAGTATCTAGCCGAGTTCGAGTAATTGATGGAAATATTTTGTTTGCAAGTTTATCTTTAATTTGTTAAGGTAATAAAAACAAAGATGGTGATTAGCTGACTGTGTGGGTCATGGTCTTCTAATTTAAGGATATAACTTGAAAATAGTTGTAGTTATTTGACTTTTACTCTGCACCACTGGAAAGCTGTCGTCGAGATGATCGATTTGGTACATTGGAATGTCAAAATCGGTCAAAAATTGACGAAGTTATCGCATTTTCGCCGGATTCGAATTTTTCGAGTATGGACGCGAGCAGCGAGCCGAGTTCGAGTATAGGTTTCATACTCGGCTCGGCTCGAATTTTTCGAGTATCGCACATCCCTAGAATATTGCGAAACAGACCGGCGTGGACACGCTCTGGAGGAAAAATGATGGCCAACGAATGCGCAAATGCACTTAAATAAGAGAGGCTGCGCAGAACAGATGCGCAGTCGGGTTATGATGCCGGCGGTTACTGAGCACTGAAAAACCTTCAGGGAAACAGCATCGAATTTACGGTGGATACTTTTTTTTCAAGAACATCATGTTACAGTGTGTCACTAATCGTGACTATTACTGTATGTTGTCAGGCAAAATAAATCCCCCAATCAAACAAGTTTCAGCCTTTTCTATCGGATACAACGGACATTGATGTCGTCATTAAATCTTGGCGGGCGAAATACTAGCGCGTGGCTTAATGTAACATTTAAATCAGGTTTCAACTTACACTAGTATTGATATTTTACTAATTGTTGTATTAGTTAAATGCTTGATGAAAACTTCGTCACTGTTGTAATTTTGGCATGTTTTGTAAACTGCAATAATACCAAATCCTTAACAATGGTCAGTAATTGTAGCAATGCATTTTTGTGCCACAATTTAGTAGCACATCATGATCATGACAAATACAGTAGCAGTGAGTTGAATTTGATAATTATTTTCAACCACTTAAGTTACAAAACCTTAAAGCTGTGCCTCAATGCAACATTCAGCGCAAGTAAGGTCGCGTATAGCTTTAGTTTCAATGCTCAGATAACACAACAAATTACTCGATACAGTTTCTCAAAAGCACAAATTATTATAACAATAGGGTCATGTGCTATATAATCCGTGGCTGGTCACTTACTTGCCAAAAGTCGGCGCATGTGTGAGGAAGAGGGCCTTGAGCGGCAATATAACGATTGACAATTCCCGAAGTGGGAATTTCCATCTGCAACACAAATTACGTTTTGCAATATTCATGGAATTAAAAACATTAATTAAATTTTACACAAACACTCAAATACAGTAATTAAAAACATTACATTAATGGAGAAGGTTCACCATTAAGTATAGAGAAAGCGTTTGTCAATAAGTACACGTACTATGCTTGTCAAAAATTGTAACTTTCCAGCAGCCAGAGAAAAGCATGCATTTATGTTTTTTTTTTTAAATTCCACTACAGATTTTCTAATTTTGCCACGTAAACCAAAAGTGCTAGATTTAAAAAAAAAAAAAAATTGTTTGTGACAAAATCTTCGTAACTTCATGGCATTCAAGCCATTATTACGAACTGGTTCATATATAATGATCATGAAACTTTAGTAGCAAGTACTTTCAGTTTTACCAGACAAGTTTAATTTGAACTTTGTAGGACTGGGTCTATTGTAAGTACTGTTATTTATGTGAATACGTTTCCATTAATGAAGAGTTACTGCAGCATAATTAAGTAGATACGGTACACTACGAGAATGCTGTCAATATTTTCGTTTTGCTAGACAATAAAAACAAAAAATCAATCTGAGCTGTTGACTTGAAAGTAAAGGCCAAATTTGGTCAAAATTTTAGCAGTTGTTGAAAAAAAAGCATCTTGGTATTGCATTTACTCAAGAAGCCAGATGACTGAACAATTAGTACAAATCAAAGTCCTTTCAGTATAAAATAACGGTGGTACATGCATGCAGCTTTTTTTGTTATTTTTTTACTTTCAAATATCAGTATTGGCCTCTTACTAGTTGACAGTATCAAATATGGATTGGTGCAGTCCTGTTAATTACCACCAGAGCACAAGTGGTTGCCCAAAAAATTGTACTAGCTTTCGGTTTGTGTTTTGGTGAAGTGCAGTGTTTTCCTCTTGTTAATCCGTAAGAAATATCATGCGACTTAAAACCTTGTAAAGGAAAAAAAATCATTGCGAGAATACACATCACGGTCAAATGTAGCAGCAACAATGGTCGTTTCTAGACTGTATTGTAGAAGTCATTTTCTGTTTTCAAAAAACTATTTTTAAATTGCAGTCTGGATACTATCAAAGGATCAGAGTCCAGGGTTCTGCGATTTTTTGCGGAAAATGAAAGTAGCACAGCTTTTCGCTACTCTCGTAGAATAACGCCAATTATTTTTTTAGCAATCGTCATCAAGAATAAAAATGCTTAAATTGTCAACTGCTCTTACGTTTTCTCACAACACACATTACAAGAACAGGCAAAACACGCGGGCAATCAACACAGCTGTGAGTAAATTATGCTATTGGAAAAATACCAATGAAATACAAACCAGGTGTGCAGAATTTTTATTTTGTCACAGCAGGACCATAGAACTCCCCATAAATGATTTGTGTGTGAAAGAATGCCAATTTTTTTTTACAAATTTTGAACCATTAGAATCTTATACCAACTGTTTTTAAAAAATATTTTTATTAGCTTGGGTTTTTAGTTAGCCATCTACTGCAACTTTTACGCACTGATTAAGACCTTCCCCCTCCCCCATTTAATGAATGGCGTTAAAGGCATGCCCCTTGACAAACCAATTTTTTCAGCCAGGCTCATTATACATACTTTAACATGATTTGCATTAATGTAGTCTCCAGATGGACCTCCAGACAAAACAACTCTAGTAGTATCATCTAGAAAATAAAATTGCAATACATTAAAATTACATACACAATTAGTTGTAATAACACAATGAACAACAAATCTCTACTGTTTCCTACACACACTTCCACCACCAACAGACTTGCTTAAATGTTAATAAAAAGTGCTTCGTGGAACGAGACTGGTAATTTCCCCGAAACTTCAATTGGACTTTCGTTTAAGTCAGTTGGTGGTGCAAATATCTATATTTGAATCAACAATTACTGAAATTTGACTACATAATCGTTGTTTGCCTATTTTCAAATAGTTTTCTGTAGTCTTGGACAAGTGTACAACACAGATAGGTTCACCAACATTAAGTTCATCTGGCTCACTGGCAGAATCAAACTGTTGGGTAAAAGTTTGCTTCTTAACAATGAACGTGCATAGGTCGGTTTAATATGTATATTGTTACACTTTCGAAAACTAAACCAAACCAATTAAGGCCACACAAATAAATGTTTCGCAGGCACCGCCACATCCTAGAAAACACCCCGCATTTTAGGTGATTTGTTCCAATTTAAAAAAAAATCATGATCATCGCGCATTACCAAGTCTATCTTCTAAAACAACAGTATAGCCACCACAAAAACACACTAATCGAGCAAAACAGGTATTGTTGTCCTCGATAGATGACAATTTAAAAGTAAAATGTTTCAATCAGGTTACAAAATAACACAGATGCTAGCAAACACGTATTCTCCATTAATTCCCGTCATTTTTATGGGTACAAACTACAAAGTAAAGAGTGAAAAATAAATAAATAGGCTGCATAAAAGCTTACATGGAGATATATCCCTATATCGATTTTTGGCAACATTTTCAGACATTCTTGCCACATTCATAGATATGCCAGCTTTTTTCCTGTACAATTGCTGCAAGAGAAACAAAGAATTAAAAAAACACTAACTAAAAAAAGACAAATTACAAAATTGTACTATGACCGTTTTTTTTTTTTATACTTCAAATTGAGCGATAACTGCTCCGCTGTCAAGCCCTTCACTTAAAAGCAACATGGATTCTGCCAAAGCATCACAGCGTGGCACTCGACTGGATACATGTGGGATGTCAGGCACATACTGGAATGCTGGCTCTTCAATGTCTTCAGCAATGTACACTGCAATAAAAAGGCGGATCAAAAACAAATTAAAAATAATAGGTTTTCACTCTGTACAACAAGGCCATTCAAGTAACTATGTTAATTACGAAACAACATCCTTCATAATCAAACGGAAACTTCCATGCAAGATTTAAATATTGACGAGCAGTAAGCACGGATGTACAATTTAGTAGAAGAAAAACGCCTGATGAAGACTGCAGGATGAGCATCAACACCCCTTCAGAGCAATCGAAAATTTGCAAATATCTGACGGTATTTATATTTAAATTTTGAGATTGAGCGTTTAATATGGAACGATATCGTGAAAGTTAACGGGTATAATTATGATTATGAAACAATAGCGAATTACACTACTTCCAAGCTTTAATATACATCCTGTGAAAAAATTGCTTCTTGCGTCATTTTATGATCATATTGATCACCAGACTTGTTTGCTGTTCCTGAAGGACAAAGAAAACAAAATTTTTTCTGTGCTCCAAGACGGGTCATACCAGAGGAAACTGGATAAACCGCTGACCCATATTGATATTTGAAAGAACGTCTTTTGTATTACCACAATCAATGATTGGAACTCTCTTGACAAGACTGTTCAATGACTGTCATACGGTTAACACGCTGAAGTTATGTCTCGAGTACCATCTTTAAGCACTGAACGTAACTGCAGCCCCTTCCCCAGCAATAACGGGGATTTCACCGTGTATTTTTATTACTATTATTTTATATACATACATAAATGTAGAGATAAAAGGGTTGGCATCATCATACATACATACATACATAAACCTGGATATACGGGTATATACACTACACAGGCCTGGCGGAAGCAAAATAAAGGTTGGTCGACCCAGTAAGTTATTCAGGTGGGCTCAAGTATCACAGTAAACACTGTTGGAGTATAGGAACGATGTTGAATTTAAGTGCTCACTTCAGCTTACCCTGGAGTTGTTAGTTGCACGTAAGTAAAGAATATAAAAAAAATTATGACTCAAGTGGAGTGGTAATGGCCGCTGCAGCCGCCCTGTGCCCGTTGGCCCTGATACAGATGATGAAAACTGATAACCACATTTAACACTGCTGATAGAGAACTGTGTTTCCTACCTGCAATAATTCTGGAAATGGAAGCAAAGCATGAACTCTCATTATGAACTAACTCAGTACTGGCGTTCATTCTGACTTGGAAAAAATATGTCTTTGAAAGTTATTTTCTGTGTGATGCACAAATTTCTAATTGTCCAAAGAGTGAAACAGTTCATTATTTCAACCAAATTTTCTTTCCCTCTGTGAAGTCCAAATTTTATGGCCATCTGTCAGTCTGTTTGCGACACAACTAATGCAGTTTTGCTCTACTTGCTGCAAATTTAGTAATTGTCAAGAAAGTCTGAAGCTGAACATGCAGCGTACTTTCAGTAGGCTTACTTATGAAAATATTTCGTATTTTTCTGTTTGGTAGCTATAAATAGCTTGCTAGCTGTTAGGGTTCAGGTAACAAGTTCAGCTAAAATAAGCTAGGCCTAAAAAATCTGAATCAGCCTATAAGCTTTTCAACTTCTGCAAATTGTACCGGTGGCCTACGTGCGCCTAGACAAGGTTACATATTAAACTGCAAGGCTGAAATTGTACTCATCAAGTTATATATTGTCAATCTCATGCTGTGGGAGGTGGTTGTGATTTGTTAATCGTCTCACCCCCACAGAGTGAGTTTATGGCTCATTCTCACGGTTTGCTGGCTATTCATTGTGTTATGTGCTGGCCTGCACTTATGTTGCTTTAGGAGGCTATGTCCGATTTGTTAATCGGGTTGGCGTAACATAGTAGGTGTGCATGGTTAGCTATGCCATTCTTAGGGGAACTCACCAGCATTGTTATGATTGGCCCCGTCTAATCCGTACCTATTGTTGTTCTTCCTCCTTCCATCTTTTTTTCTTCCTTCTTGGTCCTGGCGGCGTAAGGTCCACGTGCACAAAAATGCCTTAGCCGATTAGGAGCCATCCTGGCCCCATGTATCCTGGTTTCCAATATGTAAGTCTGTGTCGTACAAACCGTATCATTGTATAACGCTGAATAACTCCGTTATGAATCAAGTGTCGCAGTAGCTTCTACAAATCATGTTTCATCCGTCCTTTAAGCTAACATGGTGAAAGAGTTCCAGATTGTTAGGCTTAACTGAACTTTAGCCTCCATAGTACTATGTCTTCCCCTAACATAGCGGTTACGCTATGAGAGGAGAGCCCTGTGAATTGTACCCAGGCCAAGTAATAAACCCTCAAGAAGTCGTACCCCAAAATGTCGTGTCGACTACCTTTTTGGTTGTTACTACACATCAGACCCACGGACTCTGTGCGTTTAGGAAAGAAGCTGGAACTAAACATATTAGTTATAAGAGTGGCCCGATTCGATTAAAGACGTCAATTTTATTGCCGTATCGACCTCGTCATCGATTTGCCACAATTATGGTAGCATAGATGGGAATGGAGCTACGTACTTCTGAAGAGTGGAATTTCGAACGTCGTAACGGATTCATGGTTGTGGACTAGACCCAAACCTTTGACCCTTACCCTGTATCGTCTCGACCTCAAGATTTGTCACGTTAATCATCACGAAAGAGAAAACGAACTGTTTAAACCTCCATGGAAAAAAAATTTCAAGAATCAAGTTTCAAGATTCGCTAACCTAAAGCCTTGCCAAGCTGATCAAGACGATCGGGACGGATTCCTTTTGGCCGTTGAAAGAAGAGAAGACCTTTTTACCCTTACGAGGGAGAGATAATTTAGGTGGACTCTCTCCCCGAGGTATCCTGGTAAGTTCGGGTTTGGGGGTCCGTATTGATAGCGTTAGTCAAATGTTGTTTTCCTATAAGAGGGCACGCCGGGATGGTATGCTTAGCGTTAGGTTTACAATGTGTTTTACTAGTGTTATAGTATCTTAAGCTGTATCATTTCTTGTACTATGGCGTACTTTAACCAACCGCTTCCCCCTTATTCACATGCACCCCAGGTTCCCCAAACTTATAAGGGCGTAGAAATCCTTACGGAACACAATTATCAAACGTGGTCCACCAAAATGTTGGGATTTAAAATTAAACATGGGTGGGAAACAGTTTTGGATAATCCCCCTCCCGCGGCTGGCGCACAAGCGGCAGTTATTGCAGATTATAATACAAAAAATGGGGCATGTGTTTTTTTTTTTTTACCAAACGATTTCCCCGGAGATTTCAATTCCAGGAGTCACAATTGCGAGGCAGATCTGGGATACCCTACGAAATAGATATGGGCGTAGGCACCGTAATTATGGGGAATTCCTCTATAGGCAATTTAATAGGGCTAAAATACTTCCCACAGAAAGTATCCCTGCCTATATAACTCGTGTAATAGGCCTTAGCCAATCCTGTATAGCTGCAGGAAAACAGGTAGAAGAAAGGGAAGTATGTATCGTTATTTTGGATGGGTTGGAGCGTCCCCAGTTCGAAGTTACTAGGGAGATGTTGTACCAACAACCATAATTAACGATAGATCTAGTGCAGACTAGTTTAGCCCGTCAGCTGTTGATAGAACAGACACAGCAGGCAAATCACCCCCAAATCTATACTGCTCCCCCTTATAGTTACCCTAACTATCTTTCCCAGGAGTCAATGCAGAGCTTGGCCCTGCCACCCACAACAATTGCTGTACAAGCGGCGTCCGTCAGGTGCTGGTCTTGCGGGGCTTTTGATCATAAACTTTCGCAATGTGATCGTATCCCACGCCAACAATATGTCGGCACGCGATGCGAAATTTGTTACGGGTACGGGCACGCGAAAGAATGGTGTGGCAACAATGTAAGTAACAAAAGAGACGACCGGGACCCTAACCTAACGGACCCTGCTTTAAATCCGAGCGCCCGTCGCCCGCAGAGTTACCGTGGGCGTGCAAGGGGGATCCCAAATAGCGATAGGACAATGGGACAGGCAGCAAATAGCAGTAATTCGGGTGCAGTCTCACGTCAAGCTTGTGGTTTTGTTTAGCGGCTAAAACTGATAACCCGGATGTAAACTTAGACGTCTATAGATTAGACACTGGTGCCGATTGTAATCTAGTTAACGTTAAGCCTGAACACACTGATTTAGACAGTTGTGAAAAGGTGGAAATAGCTTTAGCCGTCACTGGTGTGCGAATTGTAGGACATAAAGTAGGTACTGTTGCCGTTAAGGGCCTAAACGCTAACGGGAAAGAATTTTCTAGGCCTTTGTTACTTGAGGATGCTGTGTTTGTAGAAAGCGCATGATGTAACTATGTTTCGTTAGGAGCACTAATAACGGCTGGTTATAAGGTGCAACATAGGCCTGATAAAATATTAGTTAAGACAACTACTGGCCTTATTAGGTATGTAATGGTCTTCTACCGAGTGGGTAATATGTACGAGTCTAGAGGAACACGGATTGATACTGATATTAAACATAAAGAGGTAGAAAAGCGACCTAGAAAAATTCATGTAGATGCCGCTACATGTAGCCTCGACATAATGCATAGGAGGTATGGCCATGTCCCATGCGACAGGATTACCAATTTGTTTAATAGGGGTCGAGTTAAAGGGCCTCGATTGACAGGCAAGCCAACCCCATTTTGCCAAACGTGTTGTAGTACTAAGACGAAGGCTAAGTCACACCCACGTTTACCATATGTATGTGCATCACGGCCACTCGCCCAATGGATTCTCGACCTTTGTGGGGCTTCTAATATACCTGGTAGGGATGGGGAATATTATTTCCTTAGTGTGGTAGATATATATTCCAGGAAGTACTTTGTAATCCCACTAATGTATAAATCCCAAGTGTTTGTTGCTTTTAAGGCATTGGTCCAGCTTGAGGAGAATAAAACGGGCCTTAAACTCCAGCGCATAATAACTGATAATGGCGGTGAGGTGACGTCCCACGATTTTGTGAATTTTTGTGCTGAAAGGGGCACACAAGACCACCGAACCCCAGTTCACTGCCCCCAAAACAATGGCCCAGTTGAACGCTGTCATGGTGTTTTGAAGCAGATGGCACGAGCCCTGTTAGTAGATGCCGCACTTCCCCCAAACTTTTGACCCGATGCGATTCGCGTTGCGGCTGATGTTCGAAATGTTTTAGACACTAAGGCCATCCCAAATCATGTAACCCCTTTAGAAAGGTACTCTGGGCAGGTGCCCCATGTATTTAAGTGTAGACGTTTTGGATGCTTAGCATATTTACACCTTGAGAAACAGAAAAGAGACACTTTTGGGCCTACAGCCTTGCCACATATCAATTTGGGTTACGATTTTCACGCCAGGATGTATGCCTTATGAAATATCAACGAGCAAATTAAAGTGGCCATCGCAATTCAAACAAAAGTACAACAAACTATGTGGAAAAAAACCGAAAAATCTACGATTAAGTAAGAACTATGCTGCTGTCTCATCCACCATATCAAGACACATTTCCTAGTGTTATTAGCTTTTAATTGGGCTAAATACGATATTTTTATAAGTAAGGCCGTGCATAAGAATTTTAAGTGACTTTAAGATCGTCATAGTCCAAAAAGATTCAAGCCGTTCATGACCAGTAGCCTACGAACGCCTGACACAATAATAAAATACTCGCGACTAGCGACGAACAACTACCTATATCTAAGGGTTTCCTGGGAAACCAAGCACGGCAAGCGAAGCACAGCTAAGCGGATAGTATTCTAGCCTCCAAACCTAGAGGACACCTGATCGAACGGCATTTAACGCATGTACGTATAGCACTTAAAAAAAATTACTCCCACAGCGTTTGTACCGAGACCCACGCATTTATGCTCTATACAGCAAAACCAACTTTTAAATCAGTACTCCAGAGCTTCAAATTGGACTGCTAATTTAACTGCTTAAAATATTTTTAATATCTCAAAAGTTCAACAGGGAATATTAAAGCTAAGAATGAACCCCTTGCTACACAACCTCTGAAATAATGACTTGTAATAGGCCTACACCATAAATAAAGTAAAACAAAAATGCTTACTTGATGCTGCAGACTCACCATTCGGCCTGACTGTGAGAACCAGCTCACCACTTGGCGAGTCTCTTGAAGCTCGTATAAACTGCACAACCTAACAAGAAACAGAATGAAAAATGACTTATAATTATGCACTAAATCAAAGTAAAATGAATGTAAACCAGTGAAGAGATCTGTTGTTTTGATCTCGTGGGAAAGCAAAAGTAAATTGTACTTTTTCAATCATTACATTTCCTTAATTTCCTATATCCAGTCGGTGTCATCTCACACCAAACCAAAATGACTGTCAACATTCTCATTACAAAATAGTAATAGTGGCTCAGCTTCAAAATATAATTTTTTTTGGGAAACAAGGTTGTTTGCTTTCTTTAGCAAGTTAAGTATTTGTCCCTAACATTTACCATAGCCCGCATTTTTTTGTGGGGTCGAATCAGCCACCAACTTTATAAGCAAATGTAATTAATACTTGGCAAAGTCAAAAAATGTCTATCAGGCACTGAGACCTAACAAATTTTGTGAGGGATGAGGTTTTATTTTTGAAGACCATTTTATGCACTGACACGTTAACTGGTTTTCACTTAACTTCTCAATGATTTACTCTATTGAGTTGGCTTTTGGGCCAATGAAAAGGTCTTAAGACGCTAATAACGGTACATTGTAAAATCAAAATAGGTATAAAATTGATTAAACAGGGGAAATTTTGTGCAGAGTTTGTCAGAAACCCTGAAAAGTTAATTGGTGCAGTGCTATTTAGGTGAAGCTGTAGTGCCTGAGAAACAAGCTGTAGTGCCTGAGAAACATCTTTTTCTTTGTTAGGCCTAAATATTTAATATCTTCAATGTACATACTTGTTCGTGTGTATTTCCTGTAACATCTTTACCACCAATGTACAGAACTTGATCTCCTTCGTTTAACCGAGGTATACATCGGTCAGCGGGAGTGTTGGGTGCCACTCGAGAAACAATGATGGGCATATTTTGGTCGGCTCCACCCTAAAAACAAACATAACCATATTAGTTTCGCCCTTGACATAACTGCTGTTAACTAATGGAGTCTTGTCACCCAAAACGAATGAGCTTTTTACGTAATTGGCTCGCATAACATTAATATTTTTTTTTCGCCCTGGTAATTCTCACTTTAGCTAAGGTAGTACAGTTCACAATAATTCACTGTTGGCTAAAGCTTGTGTTGTCACTCTTGATTTAAGTTTAGATTTTAGCTTCAGTTTTAATTTTCTATTACGCATTAACTGGATGGAATGAATAAATAAGTTACAATAAAATAATCAGAAGTGACATTTATTGTACTGGAACATGGTCAATATTGAATACTTTGAAAAAAGATTGCCCTTCTCAACTTTGCCAGTTTAACATACCTAAGCACACTGTGGATAATTTTCCTAAGTCAAGATGTCACCTCATCAGGCCACTGTTGATTAACAATCGTAAAAAGTTCGAAACTCATTTTTGCTCACTTTCAAAATGCAGATATTAACAATACCTTGCTAATTTTCGACTGAAATGCTTCAGTCTACATCAGACATTCTAGTTAATTGGCTTTTCTACATCTCCCCTGCTGGTTTTTTTAACACGGCAACTAATTTGAAAAACGTTGTCCACGTTTATCAAAATGGTTGCCGTGTTCAAAAAACCAGCAGGGGAGATGTAGAAAAGCCAATTAACTAGGATGCCTGATGAAGACTGAAGCATTTCAGTTGACAATTAGCAAGGTATTGTTAATATCTGCATTTTGAAAGTGAGCGAAAATGAGTTTGGAACTTTTACGAATGTTAATCAAGAGTTTTAAAGTACTTCCAGTAACGGTTTTTTCAGCCATGGTTGATGATAGACAGCTTCTTCACCATCAGTCATCCATAACCCAAACACTGCCTCACAAAAACTAAGCCATAGCGTGCTTAGGTAGGTAATCTTTTTTTGAAAAGTTCAGTTAAAATTAAAATTAAATCCAGGACAAAAAAAATGAAGTATTTTGAATATACTGGGAATACTGGGGAAATAAAACTGACCTCAGTTTTGTAATTTGTTTGCCCTTTGTTTTATGGCAGCCTACTACATCTATTCTTCATAGGTATTTATTTTATCACGACTTATAAAATATCTGTACCTTCACATTAAATCCGAATCTTCCTTGATCATCGGGTTTCATTCGGATTGTAACCAAGCCATGTCCTTCTTCGTGGCCATTGGACTGAAATATAGGGAGTGAATGTAAAAAGTAGGGAAATACAAATTCAGAGAATACCAGTGGCTTAGCATCACCCCCGCAGCGGTAGGGGATGGTAGGGAAGGGGGGGGGGGGCACAGAGCATTGATGGGACGAACATGACGAACTTTTTTTAATAAACTTTTTGAGTCGATTAAATGTGCTAACGGTGTGTAGCAATTAGCAAAATTTGGAAGCTAAAGAGGCTGCCTGACTGTAGGTAACTATACGTTAGTTTCACAATTTTGGAGAAAGCGTACTGAGGTACATCAGTTCAGTCAGTGATTACATTTTTTTTATTAACAACAACGTAGGCAGAAGTTCAAACATTTAAGCAGTCTGATGAAGATCGGAGACTGGATGAGAATATTTACTATTTATTTCCAATAGATGCCTACAGAAAATTTGTGATACTGAAAAATATTGTCTGTTTGAGTGTTCACTTGTTTATATTTATTTATTTTGTTATTAAAATATTTTTTTCTTGGGGGACCCCATTTGGACCTTGGGGGGGGGGGGGACCTTTTCACTTTTCTTTTTCACGCAGCTTATTCCAACCCTTTCAAATGACAATCCAGAAGCAGTCAACATTTGGGCAGTTGACTCCATAAAGCACTCGCTATTTCCTAGTTTCTACTTACCGCTTTGCCACAGTACAGCTTGTATGGTATATGTTCCCTTCTTTTTTTAATTTATGCATTTGTTGCACTGTATAATTTTATTCAACGCCTACGTTGTAGCAGAAACAATTATTGTGTTGCCCTTGTGAGATCTACGCCACAAACAGTCCATCTGTCAATTATGTGGTTCCAGAGATATCACTTTTCGAGTGGCAGTCTGTATTACTAGTCGCTGTTCTGGTATGTGGGTCTGAATTCAAGTCGCCAATTGTTGGTTTTCATTCAGAAATTGGTGAGGGGTGACTAACATTGGAGAGGATTGGCAACCTTTCACAATTTTCACATACAGGCAATATTTTCATTACGCCTACTGAACCAATTGTAACGTCTATTACGGCATTTCAAAAATGTATGCATGGCAGCCACTGATGACGTGGACTCGATTTTCCTAAATCTGCTATGGCTTTAGACTACAGACGTCAATCTGATGAGGTTGAGGGGGGGGGGGGGCACGGGGAAGCAGATAAAATGAAAATGTGACTCCAAATTTTCGATGACACTATACCATCCCCTCCAAGAAAAGTCTTGACGCCCACTGACGGTCCAAAAAAAACCTGACCCTCACACCCCCTCAAAAATAAATAAAAAATTAAGCTGTTCTGGTGCCTATTGAGACTAGACGATTTCCTGCAGCCAACTTAAAAAGCGTGCACTAACAATTTACCAGTTGAAAAGAAAATGAAGGATAGTGTTGATTTTAAAACTTTTCTAGAAAGCATTAAACGATGTGTTCTTTTGTATACTGACAACTACAAAACGTTGCAAACACTTACATCGCGGGGTTCTGGGGTCTTTTCATCCAGAAGTTGAAGCGGTTTTAGAAATTTTGAGTGCTGAAAGTGTCATGTGTCATTTTTGAGGTCCAAAAGAAGTATTTTGTATTTTTTCTCCAGTTTGGTCAGCGGTTTTTTTTAGTGAGCAACCCCCCCCCCCTCCCACTTCCTTTACAGGGCTTAAAAACATGTATGAAAACATTATGACCGAATAATTCATAACACTTCCTCCTCCCCTCCTACCTCCGGGGTAATAATAATGACAGTTCCATTACGGGAGAGCAAAAATTATCCATTTTCTTTACTCGGGGTCATCCCTGCATTTTTCACACATCTAGTCAAGAAACAACTTTTTTTATAATTTGATATTTCTGAATCTTAACATATCTAAAGCAAAGTAACGGAATCTGGTGAACTAGCGCGATTTTGAATGTTAACAATATTTTAGAAGCAGAAAGAAGTCTAACCTATACGAGGATGGGAAAACTGTGGGACATGAAATGGGAAGCAGCTTAATATGGTTAGAGAGATTGTTCAGTAAAGGATCAGAATAGATTTCGTGGCTGCAAAAGAGCGGGCTAGTCTCTCAAATGACTCTAAATCGGCAAGTCTGGCAAGGATTTTGCTAGGGTCCCCTTCCCAGTTACTGATCAGATCTGCTTTAAACTTTAAAGCAACTTGACTGTGCTTTGTCACACCTTGGTCCACATAACCACCAAAACAAAACACTTACATTAAAAGTAGTGTAACAACAATAAACATGGCAAATGTACGATTTGTAGGTCGTAGCTTTCTTTTGTTGGTCAGTTAGAGAAGGGGGTGGGGGTGGCGCATATTTAAATATCTTTATTAAAACAGAACACAGGAAGTGAGAAAAGTGCTCTTAAATTAGGATGGCAGAGCATTGGCCTGATCATGTCAGAACACTTAAAGCAATAATTAACCACACAGATGAAAGAAACTGCAATGAATTACTTTGAACTTGGGAAACATTATGATGGAAACCTTTTATGCTGTTACGTTCAAAACTTCACAAACACCAAGTTTGGCAGATTTTCAATGAATAGGTACTTGAAAAGTCACTTATGTTCGTCTTCTTCCGGTCTCATTCAAACTGTCAGTTCCGTCTTTGCAACTGCTGTCATCTACTATCCGATTCAAATTTGAAATCACCATTTTCGGCCTCCTATATTTGGGAGGCTGTCATGTTTTCCAACGGTGCGAGAACTGTGTGGTGAGGTTATCGTGCACCAGGTGTGTGATATGTGGGAACGAAGGGGCTGATCATTCATGAGGGAAATGCCACTGTTTTCTAAGTGCTGGATCACTCTAGAATCACTCTCTATCCAGCATTTCGAAAAATGTGGCATTCCCCTCATGAATATTTAGCCCCATTCGTTCCCACGTATGCACGACAAGCTCACCATGCAGTTCTCACACCGTTGGAAAACACGACAGTCTTCCACATACAGGAGGCTCAAAACAGTGATTTCAAATTTGAATCAGAAAGCAGACGACAGCAGTTGCGATGACAAGCGCGAGTGACTTTTCAAGTACCTGTTCGTCAAAAAATTGCCAAAGTTGGTGTTTGTGAAGTGTTTGAACATGCAGCGTAAAATGTTTCCATCATAACCACACACAACTGGACACTGTCCGTATTTTGCAGTTTTGCAGTATACCCCGAGGCTACAACCACTTGAGGAAAAGTATTACTGTCACTCAACAACTTCAATTTAGTTTACATCAAGTTCCAAATCGACTAGTACGGGTTCAGGGTGGCCGAATGGTGAGCATGTCAGCATGTAATGTGTTGTAGGTCGCGCATCCAACACTGGTTTCAACCCACCCATGCATTCAGAAAGGGCTCCAGAATAACACTCGTGCCCATAACGATTGTAGCATTGTAAAAGACCATACATTAAGCATTCCAAGCACAATTGTCCCTCTCTGTCCCGAGACAAACAAGCTAATTCTGACTATGCCCATTTCCTTTTTTTTTAATAATATATCTCCACCATTAACAATGATTAGCCTGATTGCTGCAGTAATTAGTGAATTTTTCCCCCCATTTACTTTTGTTACATGCAGTCTTCAATTTTTCTCTTTGCATTCTTACCATGCTAAAAAAAAAAATAATAATAACAAATAACAACGTCTTGGTAGACACATTAACTCAGAATTCCATACATTTTACCGATATTTTTTTTTACTCTGAGTAGGCCATACTACAATTTCCATAAAGTTAGGCTATTCAACTACTATCTGGGCAAGGTGGCCTGATGGTTAGCATGACCATCTCATCACCATGTGCCAGAGGTCCTGGATTTGAGTCTGGCCTGAGCTACACCTGGCATTTTCAGGAAGAGAAGGGCCCTGTGATGGCTCGTGCTCATGTTGATTGTGGCAAGTGAAAGAACCTGGGAATTTCCGATGGGATTTACCTAGCAAAATTGTCCCTCTCTCCTTCTGGCTCCATGGCTACGGCTGGGAGTGCATCAAAAGCTAAGCTAACTGAAAATACACGCTTATACTACACCCGCAGTAGCTGGTAGCATTTTAAGCTATTACATAAAAATAATGCCCACACATTCATTCATAAAAAAAAAAATGTACTTACAATTACAAAGTTTTTTCAGATTTGTTTTTCATCACTGCATTTACAGCAAACTAAAATTTTAAAGTCAATAGGCCTATTATTGTTGTTTTTTTTTAATTCAAACTTAGTATTGAATCTTGGATCGACATTGAGCATTTTATGGGTCACTCAGCAGATTGCATTTTTATTTAATTGGAATTACACTTCATAATGTATTTTATGTTATTCAGTTGTCTTGCAATGTAATTTACACACTAACACTGCAAGATCAGTGCCGTAGCTAGACGTTTTTTTTTCTGGAGGAGCCATGCAATAATCATTATGGTTAGACTGCCCACACACACACACACACACACACACACACACACACACACACACACACAACAAAAGAATTCTGAAAATTCTAAAGAGACCGCCTCCCGAGTCGAAACTGTCAATCATGAGAGGCAAGCCGACCCCATACATCCACATGCTAGAGAGTAAAAAAAATGATAAAGTCAGAGTGGCATGTATTTGTTGTCCTGGTCAAGATAAGATACGATGTTGCTTTACGTGTCCGTTTGGGAAGAGTCAAATTCGGTAAAAGTATTTGGGAAAAAGCACACTAAAAAATTTTGGAGTGTAATTACACCCTTCATCCGGTAGCCTTGTTGAGGGGGGCATTGCCTCTGCTACCCTTCTCCCCTCACTAAAAGCTACGGCTCTGCCAGTATGTGAAGTTCAGTTTGCAAATAGTAGTAACACTGCAGGGAAGCCAACCAGCAAGGTGGTACTTACCGTAGGTGAGCCCAGAACTTTACATTGACCTAATTTTTGTGCATTAACCCAACCCTTTTAAGGTCAGCAGTTTTTCTCCTTTCTAACTTAGGTTAACTCTTCACGTTTCCCCAAAGGGGCAGACGCCGGCAAAACATTAAACTGAACCCAGAAAAAAAAAAACTGAATACGATTCATTAGCATTGCTTACTACCAAGAAGATACCTGTATGTAATTTATTTAAAGAATTAATAATTTTAGTAGTAGCCCGATGCCGTTAAATACTACGCAAACGGCACATTTTCTTGATTTTAGTTACCGTCATTAGCACCTGTCACGGTTGAATACTAACCTAATTTGCACAAACAACTTATTCACTCAAGTACTTTAAATTATCAAAAGAAAAAAAAAGGAGAAAAAACCTCATGGAATTAGAAATCCAATATCAAACTGATTCAGACCCACCATTAACTCTTATGATACGTGAAATCTGATTATAAACGTTATTTTATCATGAAATTTACCACGAAACTAGTTAAGTTTTGCTATCCTGTTCATGTCTTAGCTTTTTGCAGTAACATCAATGCTTTTGATGCTGTGAAACCCACTGCTTTACAAGCTTACAATCACGAATTTCAATAAAACTTTTCTACAAAAAAAAAAGTTCTCCGCTACAATTCAAGGGACTAGGTAAGGGTTTTTTTTTT
>JAHWFP010013715.1:51148-68959 GCA_023313725.1 Lithobius niger
GATTATTTTTCATAAACCTTTTAGGTTTAGGGCACTATTTTAGGCTAGTCTTGTTATGTTTTAAATTCAATTTAAAATTAGCTCCTACAAAACTAAGAATTCAAAATGTGCAAAGACACAAAATTAAAAAAAAATTAAATTAAATAAAATTCAGGGGTCTGGGCAGTGTTCAGACAATTTTTTAATTCTTAATTTCCCTGATATTTCCAGTTCTCCAGCTGGTGCATCCAAGGACAATTTCCAGGTGTTTGACAAACAATTTAATTAGGGAAACAGTCAGTAGCTAATATCTTTATTAATATTTGTACAAAAATAATCCAATATCCCAAACAATAGCTGTTTAGAGACTAGTCCAAACGAGACTTAACGTATTTTTACCACAGATTTTGGCAGTAGCCTAAGATTTGGTTTATTGAAGTTGTATCTAAAATAACAAGAACATATTAAAGCACAAATTAAAATATTTGCTGCTAGCCTAGGATTTTGTTTCTCATCTGCCAATTTAATGGAACTTACAGATCACACACAAACGCATTTTTTTTTTCAAATTTCCCCGTCTTTTTCCCTGAAACTTCCCCGAGATCTTGGCACTCTATTTTCATTTCCCCTAATTTTTGCAGGTTCTCCAGGTTTTGTCTGAACCCTGGTGGGGGGGGGGGGGAGCAATGAGCTAGCCAAGTTAGCCTTGGAAGACCCATAGAAAAATACCTAACCTATTTAATGACTTAATGAAATAACTAACAACTTATAAACCTTTGAATGCTTTACCCTTACAGAAAAAACACAAGAATGAGTCGGCAAAACGCCAACAAACTTCTTGCATGATTACAAATTGGAAATCAAAATTCGGGTTTCAAAATTGGGAGTTATGATACGCAGTACTATTACAGTTCTACACGTTTTTAAGAGCAAAACAGAAAACACTCGAGTTCGTGTGGCTAATCATTAACACTGGAGTTCGTGTGACTAATCATTAACACTGGAGTTCGTGTGGCTAATCATTAACACTGGAGTTCGTATGGCTAATCATTAACACTGGAGTTCGTGTGGCTAATCATTGTACGGAATGCATAACGCCAGCCAAGTGGTGCAGCAATATTGCAACCTCAAGCAACCTAATCAAACTGAAATTATTGCGGCAGAAGAGGTGGGAGCCACGCCAGCATCACTCTATTCGATAGTTGCCTAAGGCTAAGTACTTATTTTTAATATTACTCAGTATTGTCTGGAAATGTAAGAGCCTACTGTTTAATATCAAAGGACCTAATATTAGGCGTGGTGACATGGTGCACACCTTCGACTATCTCGTACGGGTGTCAACCTCTACTATAGAGATTTTTGTATCACTGTAGACGCTCCTGATTACCAAGGACAGTGAAAGTTGCAGAAACAACTCCCCCATAGTTTTCTATTTTGCAAAGAAGGCGATTTAACCTTGCATTTTAACAATTGAATGCCATAGCATATAGCCGTTTACACACATTACAAAAAAGAGTTGTATTGTTAAAATGTTTGGTACCATTTCTTCCCGCTAGATGCCGTTGTCAAGCAGTGAACATAACATTCGTATTTTTTTTAGATATTATTTTTTTTTTGGGGGGGGGGGAAATAGAACGTTCATCCTTTCGTACAATATAATTAAAACATACACCTGCTAATTTAGTATATAGCTACACACAGTTGCTTGACAACAGCGCGTAAAGGCAAGAAATGGTAACAAAACTGGAAAACATTAAATTCTATGATAATACTGTCAAGGGTAATATGGATTCCAAACCCATATTACTCTTGATACTGTATACAATTATGTATGCATCGGTTTATTTTTGTTCTATTTAAAAAGGCCTATTACCAAAACATGCCAGTGAAAATAGCCTTAACTGCCCAACAAACTTTCCTGTTTTGATTGTAAACAAACTGGAAACCACTGGTGTTGCAAAATTGGGAGGTTGGGCAACCAAGCGGTATCATTTCAAAGAAGTCACTACACCAACCAAGAGTTATATCACTCTTTCACTTTCTTCACCTCTGCTCATTACTCACCTGTTGATAGCCTATAACCTTTAAGCAATGATCAACAGCAGATTTGACAGCGCCAACGAAAAAACACTGTCCAATATACACAGAGCAAAGTATCGACAAGGCACTGCAATTCTCCTTGTTTAGCAATGATTGATGCATATCCGACCCGAATCCAGCCATTTAAGACTGTGGCATAATAGACCCAATAAGGGGGCAACACAAACTATATCCAAAGAAGCAGGAACACATCCTATCTGCCCTCCTGTTCCTACTTGGCACTAGCACAATTAAACAGGTTGGCAAGAGGCAATAACCAGGAGCTTATCTAAATTCAGCACTTGCCACCACCAACATCGTCTCCCAGTGCAAAAACCAACATTATCTGGAGCCTGTCATCCTCTTGTATCTGTTAGCGTGCATGTCCCAATTGCCTGATCAGGCTAATCTTTCTTAGATAATTAGTAATGGGACTTGGGGAAGAGCCATTCAAGCCAGCACATCCTTCCTACATGACAGAGCAGCTTGTCTCGAGTAATCAAAAAGCTGCTCATACCCAGCCGCTCTGGGAGCATAGCACTAAACTTGGCCTAATTTTGGATTCCCTGAAGCTACACATCGCATATCATTCACAATCTCTGGCAAATAAACCAAGTAGGTAGGAAACTGTTCGAGTGAAATATTGGAGAGCCGCCGCAGGAAAAGGAATAGAATCAAATGGTGTATTTTGCATATACAGAAATATTCATGAATGGAAAAATTATTTCCCCTAATAATTTTATTCGACCTCGTTAGTTTGTAAGTCATGCGCACATTACTTCCATCTGGCAACAGCCTTAGTAGCAACTGATAATAAAGTTATGTTAGCATTTATGGTTGATAAGCATTAAATACGCAAGCAATTAAAACGACCAAGTAAAATTCCAACGAAAGTATTTCTTTTCCATTTCATACAGAGTACAAAGAAAACAAAAGAGGGACCATTTTCCTGAATCCAAAATCCAATTTTGGTTCCGAAAAAGTGGTCCTATTTTTCAAAAGAACTTGGAAAAAATTGCAATGTTAGTAAATAGCCTAGTAGTGCATCACAGCTACACCAAACAAAAGTTAAAATTTTTTCTAAGTGCTTTCTTAAAAAAAGTCACCTAATTTCAAATAAGACCCACTTAAAAAACGTTGCTTTTGTTTATATACTAAGTTTAAATTTGTAATCTCACTAAGAGCTTAGAATAGAAGTGCTTGGGTAGTTTTTTTTTTTACATTATTTTTCTAGCAAATTAAAACCAAACTGAGGGTATCAAATTTTTCCTTGAATTAAAGAGTGTACGAATTTACCAGCATCCCTGGCCTACAAATTTGTGCATCGTTAGTTCATCATAACATTCGGCTAAGTTTAATAAAAGGAGACAGAAGCAAGCAACAACCAGCATAGTAAATTATACCAGTGTAAAAGAGCTGACATCTTGTTAGCACAACAGCTTGTCGAGGTACAAATCAGAATGGAAAGCAGGCTCAAGTCTATAGGGTCTACAGTACTTATCTTAGTTTAGCAGGGACTTACCACGCTATACTTACCCTAATGCTGAGGGTACGTCATTGTAAAAGACTACTTTTTTTTTTTTTAGCAGCTAAGGTGGCTAATTATGACAGTTCTGGGCGATTTTCAGCCTTGCGATGATCCCTACTTGAATTCCAGAACCTCCCCCCTCCCCAACCTTCCCCTACTACATTAGTTCTACTTTAAAACTATCTAGTAAGGTTCAAAATTGAGCCAGTTCAGCTGTACAAGCATTCATGCTAACTATAAGTTTATTCTGCCACAGCCATGAATATGCTGACCGTCCCTGAGGCAAGAGAACGTAATACTAATTGGTGAAAAAATTGTATCCAGGGCTTGTCAACGTAACACATGAGCTAAACTTGCATAAACTAACATTGCAATATCTGGCATTTTCTCAGACACTAACGAGTTGCGTGGACATTAACAATTTCACAGAGGACAGATGGCGCAATGGATCCTTTTTAAGGCTAAGGAAGTAATTTGATGGTTCCTAAAAGTTCTAGGTTAATTTGCCACTTAATATTCAGCTAGTCACCATTATGGGAACAAAAAGGAGATCTGACAATCAAACTCGCTTGGTGGAATGCTAACGGATGGTGACACACAATGACACAACAATTATGCTCTTTTTCTCCTAGATTACAGTAGCTTAGGGATATATGCATTTTCAATTTCAGTGTTAAGTACAATTCGTGGAAGTTGTGTTCAACAAGCTGCTCACATATATTCCTTTGATTTGTCAGGGATGAGAATGTATTTTCGGAAAAAAAGTCATAAAAACACACTACACGGAGAAACTTAATCAGGGGTCAATGGGATTTTTCAAAAAAGTACGAACAGTAGGAAAATTTCTTCTCCAAAAGTGGGAACTAACCTGGGTTGTCTGTTTGAAATGTAATAAATCACCGCTAAATAGTAGAAGCTCACTACAGATACAAACTTTGAATGAAAACTAACTAGAAGTTGTTTTATAAAGTTTGAGTGACGAAATTAATAAAGAAAAAAAAGGGGAAAAAAAACAGATCGACATAAGCCAACCAAGAGATCGTGTGCACAGTTTCCATCTGCGTAAAAACATTGTCCCTTATGGAATGGTCCGGTCAAATTCGTTCCAGAACGAACCTCACTAACTGTCTGGTGAAATTTTAGCTACGGTAATTTATCTTAAATCTAACGTAGACTATCAACAACAACAAATAAACGCTATGAAATAGTGTAGCATACGGCACCCGAAAGTAGCAAGAATAGCGCACAAAATTACAGCGGCAAATCCATGCAATGATATTCAGTGTACCGCCCATCTTCCAGTTAAGTGGTGGTCGCGTGTGGAACTCCTTCCAACAAGCTTTGCACATATAACAGCCTGCAGAAGCATAGTTTAGTAAAGTAAAGCTTAGTTTTTCTTTTAAAACCAAACAAAAATTTGTTAAAAAACTCAAAATAGTCTTTAATGGATATTTTTTAAAGCAAGCACGAAGCAGGAACAGTAGGAAGAAAAAAAAAAGATCGAAAAATAGGAACACTTTGACCCATGATTTAATGTAGGCTAAACAGGGGTGAATTTTGTTGAAAAGTTTACAAATGTGGGAAGATTCTCATCCCTGATTTGTACACCATTTGTTTAAGTACAAAAGGCATGCTTATATTCACTACGCCTAGATCTGTAGCGTATTTAACATGTCTCACGTGGATGCATTTCTTCATCTCATTTCTTCATCATATATATATATATTTCGCTAGCACCAAACCATAGGTGAGGGGCGGCAGATGGAGAAAGCAGTCATTGTGACAACAAATTGAAAATTCAGAATATTAATGTGATATGCATTCTGTTCATGGCAACAGTAAACTAGAAGAAGCGTGTTCTTTTATGGCACAGTGGCAAAGAAAAAGGGCGAACGTGTTCATTCTTTGCACGGTAGCGATGAAAAAGGGTGAGCACCTGGCAGCGTGAAGGGTTATGTCGATTAGTAGTAACAATCAGTTGAAACGAAATATTATGGGATGTATTCTTGACAAAAAACCTCGGGGCAATCACACTTTGGCCCCAACAGGAAAAACACCAGTGTAACAACATGGCGTCCTACAGACCGGCATGTGTTTTGCCAGGACCAGCCAGTTATTATTAACTAGCATAAGTGACCTAAGCATAAGATGCTACATAATAAAAACACTAAAAAAGACGGAATTATGAGCAGATGCCTGAAAATTTGTTTTAACGTTCGAGGTTGTCATAAATACTGTAATTTAATTTCAACAAATGGTAGCCGGTGAACACAACAGCACCATCAAAAACAAAACAAAAAAGATATCCCACAAAATAAAATGGTAACACAGCATCATACTTTGTGTTACCAAAACCACTACTAGAAACAATACACACACGTTCTTGCTGATAGAACTCTCCACGTGCCATACATGTGGGGTACCAACCTTCGTTTGAGGGAATAAAGCCAGTATTTAGCAATGTTCGTGTATGGCAGTTATCTCTGTACCTGCTGGCTGCAGCTAGTCAGCTTGAGAGTATAAATTAGCTGATAAAACTAATGATACCCAGAATCAAATTGGTGTAGGCCTACTAGTGTGTAGATTAGGACTGATACTGATATCAGGACAAACTCTTAATTGGCCAACTACAGTTAGCATCTAGCACGATTGTAAACACGAACCCAGTCTTTGCATTTTGCGTGCCTGTTTTACTGTACAACCTATGGCTGCTTGCTCCCTATTCGTACTACAAAATGATTGCAGCTGCAGCTAAATAAAGCTGTTGCTATAATATGAATACAGTAAGGCTTTTTTAGTCACTCCAGTTAATTAAAAAATAATAAATTAAAATACATATGCACTTACCACAAGAATATCTGCCGCATACAAAGTGAGATCATAGCCGGATTCAGATACAGGCTCTTCATCGTCAACAAAACCAATTTTTGTTGGGAGGATGGGAGTGAAAGCCGAGGGAGCACGAGATTCGGGTAAAAAACCACCTTCACTGCAAAACAATACAGCAAAAATGGAGCGTTAAGAATACTGATAAGTGTTTGTATTCATACGTATCTTCACGGGAGCTGTAGAACAAAAGGGGCATATAGGGTACGGAAAAAAATTCCTAAATAAGTAAGATTGAATGGCCAGTAAATATAAATTAGGCTAGCCTGGAAAGTCGTGAAATATAAATTAAGGAATATTTATATTTATGCCGTTGTCTTATTGGCCCAAAGACACCTGGGTACTTTACGGAAAGTTGGCTTCCCTGTGTGCGGTGTCGTTTTTCAACATTCCGTAAAAAGTATGTAAATGCTGCAAACGTTATTTTTGTATGGGATAGTGAAATACCAATAGGATGAATCCAACGGGAAAGACAGGTACAAACAAACAAACAAGATGCTGTGAAAAGATAATAAATATTCCTTTGTAAGTTTCATCCTTCATGCTGTGTAACTTATTGTCGCACGGTGAGTTAACTTATGTGAATTTTCAAAGCTGTTGCTTAACATTTAAGAACGCCACAAACTACGGGAAGGTAAATGCACAACGAACGTCTCTTAGTTTACTGCACATACATACTACAATAATTTTATGTATCAAAGGATTTAAATTACGAATTAGTTTTGCTTAGCAGTTGTGTGTCACTAACCAAACTGCAATATATTAATACACTTTTCTGAAATATCACCTGAAACGCCAATCTGAAGGCCGCCTAAGTTTTTTCTTCGAGTACGTTCTGCTGTAGTTCTTCTCTGGACGCCGTGGACTAAACACATTGTTGTTATAAACACAACTGCTGCCAATTCTAACCACAGTTCTGTGGTTATTGCCGTTCTGAACATATCCCGAGAGGCCTAAACCAGCACGGCAATGATGACGAAGATGAACACCACCACTCATTGAAACACCTCAACAATTCCTTCATTCCAAAACTAAAGTGGGAACATTATTCCAGCCTGTGGTTTTCAAAACCCATATTTCAAAACATTCCTGCTTACAATACTACCAGGCGTCACACTCAAATAAACACCAACATCAACACTATCACTTGCAGAAGCACTCGTGGCCTATTTGTTTTTTGGTGTGAAGACGCAAGAGTAGGCTAGAAATGGCCAGTGTCCAAAGGGGAGGGGCGTCTTAGGCCAGAAGCAAAATAACCAGATCCACACCACCACGAGGGATGGACCAAATGGACTGTGAAAGCTGGTTCTGAGTCATGCCATGCATGCTAAATGTGCATTCCAACCTAAATAGGGCAGGCCTACACCAACACTCTAGGTCAACTCATTTTGGCTGCTGCCGCTGTGTGTCAAGCCAGAATTTTTATCAGTGCTGCTACATCAGAAAAATGTCCTAACACACTGTAACCTTGAAAACTGGATTCACTCCCTGGCAATGAAGCTGGAGGGCAACAACGTGTTGCATGCTATTAACAGACTACAAATCAAAATAAATGTAATTTTTTTGTTTACCACGTAATGTTAAATAAACATGTTTTGTTCCTAAGTTGCAAACCTTTCAACTAACCTACATCATTAAAAACCTACGATTTGTTTGTATGTGTGTTTTACCTCTACTCCTCCGGATCTACAGCAAAGATGACAGTAGCGTCAAATAAAAAATAACTAAACTACACTTAGACCAATCTTCATCAGATTTTGATCACGAAATACGCGATAAACTACTCTGAAAAGTGATCCATGATGTCAAAGTCAAAGTAATCCGGCAAATTAATCAGAAAGCACTTGGCTGCCAAAAAAAAACATGCAAAAAAAAAAACTAAAAAACGACGACATATTTTGCATCATACTTAGTAACAGCAACACTACATAGATCTCGAAATTGGTCGGCTTGTAACTGGCTGGACACATGGAAAAAAACCGACCTGTACATTAAAACGGTTGTCAAACATTCGCATTTCTGAAGCACAGAGATGAGCGGATTGAGCGACTGTAAACTTTTTCAATGTAACGAAATTCTTTTTACAGTATATGAACTGCAGATATTCTAAGGAATAAGATGAGCAATTACTGCAGTTGCATCCTAATAATCAGTACATCGATTTTGTGATGGCGTGAGGATCGAATAAACTGCATGATGCATGAAGTGATGCCAACAGAGTGAGCAAAGCAAACGATATAGCTAGTATATATTAGGTTTGGAAATTTGTCACGTTTCCCCATTTCATAATTTAACTAGCTTTCAGTAGTCAATCCTCTGCACAAATGACCATATCACTACCACATTTCACCTTTAATGCACTACTGGTGTGAGTTGGGCATCAGAGAAAAAAAAAACAAAATAAAGAATAAGAAAATTCCCCTAACAAAGGAGTTTAGCAGTAATGTACGTGGGTAGGCCGTTTTTAAAAATTGCTTATATAAAAATTTCACTAAACACTTGACAAAATTTTTGCTAATCAATTCAAACTAATAATTTTTTTTCAAACATTAGCTCGCTTGAAACACAACTGTTTATCTTTTATTCGATTTTTTTTTAGAACTATAACACCTTTGGGTCGTCTGCCCTACAAACCAAATAAAATATCAATTGCTAACAACTTACAGCACATTTCAACTGACTGTTTTTAATTAACTAGTTTTATGACCATATGTTCATTTTCATTGTCTCAAAAGCCCATGATAAATCCTGTACTTTGGCGTCGCCTTAGGGTTGGTTTACGACCTCAACAATTGAATCGATGTGATGTTTCTTGCCTACTTGGCGTGACACACTAGCGTGTGCCTAGATAGTTAGTTTATTTTATGGAGCCGAACGTCCCTAAGCCAGGTTTCAGCCCCACAATGAGTAGACGACCAGAGGGAAAATTTAGCCGGAAAAATCCAAGTGGGAAACCCAAAATCTTTATAGGTAGGCTATTCCCACGGTTTGCAACAACGCTGAGGGCGATATGGGATACCGCCACAGATGACAGCAAAAGACTCGTGAGGCGTAGCCGCAGAGATCTGTTGCCATCCCAGGCGGAGAATAAATCCGTATCCTGCAAGGCATTGTTGCAAATCGTGGGTATAAGTGACATATGGCACAAATATTATGGTTCTCATTATTATGCTGGATAATTACTTGAAATGCACTGCACGCATGGCAAAAATCGTTGTTAAAGCTTGGTTTTTTTCCCTTCTTAAGCCAATTTTGATTCAACTGTTGTAAGTGCATGGTATGAAAATCGAATACCCTACACTTGCAACAATTGATGTTGAAAAGTGGCTAAAATGAAATCTTCTCACCCGTTTTGAAGCTCTCAGTCCTCTTATAACAATACAGCACGACGGGATCGCAAAGGCTTTAACCCCGTTTGCGTTAAATGAAAAGTGGAAGAAAACAAACAAATGTAATAAATTTACTGAAATAAATAGAAAAAAACATAACAGATACAAAAATACAATCGTTCAGCTATTCACAACATTGCAACTACTGCTTTCCAACGTTGATTTCCTTAAATGACAAAAAGGAATACTGGAACCGAATATAATTAACTACATGGAACAATTTTTGAAAACAACGCCACCTGCGACAAAAAAATCGTTGAAATTCATGTTAATTACAGCATTGCAACCGCTTTCAAAATTAAACGTTGCTTTTTTTCGTTGCGTGTAGTATTGCGTCTTCACGAATATTCTACGATTTTCTTCTGGCTAAACGTAACAATGTATTCCACTCGCGCTCGACAGTGTACGTTGGACTGATAGCTTCAAAACGGGTGAGAAGAAGGATATCGCCCGCTTTCCTCATGCTGGAATCCAACAATGACTCGGGAAATTGTTAGATCCCAGACTCGGAAAGCGGGCGATATCCTATACATCCAAATACCCCACACTTACAACAATCGATGTTCGTACCAATGGAAGTTGCAACCCTACTTTCCGGTTTTCATTGTTTAAAAATGTGGCTTTCACAGCGTTCGAGATTTAAGAATTGTTTAAAGTGGGAGAATAAATACAGGAGCAATCAGGGGCAGCTCCAAAATCCTGTTAAGAGAGGTGATTTACCAAATCTGTGATTTCCTTGAATGTATGAAACTTTTAGTCAATTTCTAGCAGAATTTTTGTTACCTAAAATGCTGAAATCGTTAATTAACCTAGTTATGCCCCCCCCCCCCCCCGTAACTAGGTAATTTCACTATTTTTGAACGTGGGAGGGGTGAGCCGTAGCTTTGCCAGGGCTGTTTATAGGCGTTTTACGGTATAATAAAATATTCAAATCTCGTAAAAAATATGTAATTTTAGGCAGGAAGGGGGGGAGGAGGAGGAGGCGCAGCCGTACCATGCTAAATCCGCCCCTGATTGCAATAGGTTTTCGGTTAAGCAGTTAAGCAGCATTGGTCCGATTGTTCCTGGGGTGGGCGACTACCTGGGAATCCGGGTGCTGCAGAGATAGGGCCTTATATTAGGGCCTTTAAATATTAGGGCTTCGTCGGATAGATGATCGGACGCGGTTAACGCTCGGTATTTATCGGGTTTAAACCCTGTAGAGCATGCAACAAGTATAAGGAGCAGTGAGCGTCACCAAGCGCAAGCCGAGCTTTGTGAGATAGGCTATTCCTGTGGACCCCGAGCAAAGTAAGCAGCAGCAGCTTCATGACTTCCAACCGTGGACATCGATTTGAAACCCGTTACTGACCAATGTACATGACACTATTTTGCGATTTGCACGCAAACGTAAAGAAAGTCATGAGACTTCTAAGAACAACGTGAAAGTCAAGATTTTATCCTAATTAAATAAATAGGTCGTGAAGTAACTACTTTTTCATGCATTTCAATAACCCCCACCCAACCCCCCCCAGCCCCCCCCCAAAAAAAACAATTCCAGCCCTTCTTTTGCTGAATAAATCTGAGCTTTGATTAACTGCTGCAACGTGTTCACCTATACTTTCAATTTTGTCCGTTTTTCGCGAACCCCAAGGTAGATGGGTTTACCGTTTTTATTACTGTTTTAATGTTTCCTTGAGACTTTTTTTACCCTTATGTGTTTTCTTCAGTGTCTTATTGCTTGCTTGATAATAATGCTGAAATATGATGTTGCTTAATTTATTTTTTCACTGTGTTAGTTCAAATGTTTATTGAACTCAAACTGAATTTGCGTACCAAACACCATGTAATTAAAAATAGGAATAATATGAAATTGAAATAGTTTATAGTCTGTCACGACGCTTGCCATTTATTCTATTCAAGAGTATTAAAACTGCTGTGATCAGTATTCCTGCAGCTGCAAATTCTATTGATTGCTACGCTCTGCAATAAATTTGATCTAGGATGGGCAGGAACACTCTACTCCAATACACACAACCTGTCAACTGAGGCACCAGAAAAGGGTCCTTAAATTTTGTAGAATTTGAACTACGACTTGGAACGACGGCCAGTACAACACTGCAATCCAGTGGGTCATATTAGATACACATAGTATTAGCCAGACTCTTCTACGATTTTTTTAATGAGGTGCAGTGCGAAGCAGAGCAAAGAAGCTTCTCGTCCTGTGTTGGTGTCTACGGCTACCATAACTCTTGAATCCATTATTATTCAATTGTTTTTTGTTTTTTTTATTTCTCCACACACACATCGTGTGTTCTGTTTGTGGATCAAGTTCGTAAAATCAAAAAAATTGAGAAAGGGCTCAGGATTCTTTCTTTAACAGACAAAGGTTGACATTTGAAGAGCACTAGAAACGAGTCCTTCAGGTTTGTATAGAATTTGAACTGCGACTCGGTACACCGGCTAGTAGAATACTGCAATCCACTTGGTCATATACACATAGTACTAGGCGGACGCAGCTGTTTTACGATTTTTTTTTATGAGGTGCAATGCGAAGCAGAGCAAAGGAGCTTCTTGTCCTGTGTTGGTATCTACAGCTACTATACTGATTATTCAATTTTTTTTTATTTTCCTCACACACTGTTATGATATTCCGCCTGCCTTATAACAGCCACACGCTGATCGCCACCCGCGCATACAGCATCGCAAAGGTCAACTAATATAGTAGCTGCGTTCCTCACAGCGAAGAACACAGCTACTGTCTCAATTGGCATTATGCATAATAGACGAACCAGCATGAACGCATTAATCGTGTCGTCACAAACCGGAATGATTCTCGTATTTTAACATCACAATTGCTTCGGCGATCTATTGGAATAATTATTTTTAATTTTTAGTGCATTAGACGTTTCGATTTTTGATCTTATGGGAATTATTAGAACATTAGTACATGCACACACACAGATGAAACGTCATGGTTATTGTCAGCGCGCAAAGGGTCATATACTGCGGGACGCGGTAAATATAGTTCATTATTATTCAACAGAAAATCTTCTAGACGCCACATTTTAAAACGGATTTTTAGTTTTTTACCAAGGGATTGACTAATGGTATGGAAATAGACCTTTGGAGCTATACTTGATGTGGAGGATCGAGAAAAATGATGCTGGGAGGAATGTCCTTTTAATTTTAAGTGCTTAAATGTGTGCTGTTAATTTTACGTACACTAGTTGTTTGTTGATTCGTTACTTGAATATTGTTAAACATGATGATTGTTAGCCAACGAGTTCCTAAATTTCATGGATTCGTTTCGTTCAGTCTAATTCGGAGTAAAATTAAGTTTATTCTGTTGTTAAACGTTGTTCGGCGTTTGGGGTTTTCCAACACACACTTCCTGTGTTATGTTTGTGGATTAAAGTTCTCAAAATGAATAAATTTGAGTAAGAGTTCAGGATTCTTTAACAGCAAAATATGGAAATTCAGGGTAATTAAATAAGAAATTATTGCGCAACACTAAACTAAAAGACACTACAAAACAAGCACTAAAAATCACTAAAAGACACCTAAAAGCACACGCATGAACGTCATTCAAATACTGGTTGAAGACCACTGAACTGATACACAAACTATACCAATACGCCAATTCTGAGGGGATTTTTTTTTGGTGTCGTTTTTTTTTTTTTTTTTTTTTTTTACCAAAGTCATTACTATGAGTCGTTTTGATTGCCTCACCCGGGTTAAAAAAAAAATGAACCTGTTTAAACCAATTATAATGAGAGTCGATTTAATTCCTCCTGCGTATACAGCGGTCGATATGGCTACTAATTGTCTAGCACGTGTGAATAATTACCCCTCCTAAGAATACAATCCAAAAACCCAAATGATTTTTTGGCTGCGGTTCCAAGACGCTTATGCAACTGTAAAACCAGCGGTCGCTTGCATTTGTAGCTTTCGATCAGCTGTGTGGTGGCACACACCCCTCAATTAAAGACGAGCCCACTACGATTTTTTTATCGGTTTCATTTTTAAACTGTAAGTTTAATTAGAACACTAGTGAAATATTCAACACTAAAAATATTCAGCACCGTTTGGCAGTTTTATGACACGGGAGGCCTCTAAACCGTTTCGTCTCGGCGTTTTGAAAATTTCATTTATGCGACGGCGACGTTGCCACACGGCACGACTGATTGATATGGATGAAATAACTAGATAGCAGTCATTACCGAAAAGTAGTTTTATGAATTCACTCCTCCCTCCCATCACCTGAAAAAAAAAATGTCATACAGTATAAATATTTCTCCTCCCCCATTCCCCTCCAAAAAAAAAAAATACTAAGCATAAAATTCATGAACGATTGTCCAAACAAGTAGCCCAAGTCTACGCTAATTTCGCATGCCGACGTGGCTACAAGCTTGTTGTCTAGTTCGTACGTATAAGATCAGTGGGGCAGCGTGCCTACGTCAGTGATCTGTGAAATAATTTGAGGAAGTTGCCAGGCATTGGTCGGTTGGTGGTGACGTCAGCTGCTGACGAAGGTTACATAGCACCAGTCATTAGTCATGGATGGTTGACGTCAGTCGGCTGAAGAAAAAATAACGAACGCCATTCGTTTGCAACAAACAAAAATCTTTGATTATTTCTAGTGGAGGATTTCCACGACGGATTCGACCCATTTTCAAACTTAGACCTAGAAATGTGCCATAGAATGTGTGTGCAAAATGTGACAGAAATCCGATAATTCGTTAAAACGTTATATCGCGAACAGACAGACAGACACCGAGACAAACCATTCGCATAAGAGTCTAATCGACTCTAATAACCATAACGCAAAGATTCAAGATTAAAGTGAGGAGATCTTCGGGGGCGCGGAATTGTACCGACACAGAGTTACGTTAACTCCGGAATTTTCACAAACACTGACCCGGATTCTAGACACACGCTAATGTGTCACGCCAAGTTAGGCAACAAACATCACATCAATTCAATTGTCATAGGTAATATCCCAAGAGCTAAGGAAATTATCGATAATTTTTTTCAACCCAAGTGGTTTGGCCCCTATAAACTCACGAGTGCTATTTAGGCAGACATTAATTTCACGAGTGCGAAGCACGAGGGAAATTATCTACCAATAAATAGAACAAGTGAGTTTAATGGCCAAAACACGAGTGTTGAAAAAAATTTGATAATTTCCAATAGCTCGCGGGTTATTTAGTTAGAGAATTCAGCACTCTAAATTACGTATGCAGAATTAAAAAAAAATTATAAAAGAAGCTGCTGCGCTCCAAATATTGGAGCGCCTATTTGCACCACGGCCGCCAGGAATGAAATTGATATTTGCCGCCGCTGAAGAATTTTTCATTGGCCCACACCTCCGAAGATTTTTACTTTAAACTATTGCGTAATAATAAATTAGTAAATGTAGTACACATATTGACTTTTTCTAAAATTGCAAGAGTAAGTGAAAAAAATAAATAAATACGTACTGTAGTGGAGCGTAATAAATTTCAAAACGGTGCGGAGAATTTGTTGCTAGGTTACGTTAATGTTAGGCCTAACGACGCAGTCCGGCTAACGAGCTTCGCCACCGGATTCAACATGTGGCTGCAGGCGTTGCTAGGTTACGGAAACGAAGGACACAGTGAGTATTTCGAGAGAAAGGCCTTCCGTATTGTTTTTTGGTAGGAAAATACATACTTTTATTTGAAATAAATTCAACAAACGTATCGTAACATGCCAATTGTGTAACGTTTGAAGCGAGTGACTACCGAAAGCGTATCAACTTCAGAAAGCGCTTGCCATGTTTTGCACGGTTTTGCATTACACTGCGTCGACCAATGAAAGCTACAGGATATTGCCTAACTGATTTAGTTTTAAATTTAGCCAATGAACATCGACTTACAGTGAGAATTTCCCTGACCGAAATTTGCTCACTTGATCGTGTACTAAATTCGCCCAATCACAACCGACTTGCAGTGAGAATTTCCCTGACCGAAAATTGCTCACTTGATCGTGTACTAAATTCGCCCAATCACAATCGACTTACAGTGATAATCACGCAGTAGCTTTCAATGGGCCGCCAAGTTCCGAATGGTTCGCCCCTTCAAAGGAGTGATATCAACACACCAAAACATTCGCCAATTTAATCGCACAGAATAATACTTTGGACGTTAAACGAAAACTTGAACATTGCTACCGAAAGTAGCAATGTTCTAGTTTTCATTTAACCTTCGAACTATTAAACAGTGCGATTAATTTGGCGAATGTTTTGGTGTGTTGATATCACTCCTTTGAAGGGCCGAACCATCCGGCAGGCAGTGCTTATTAAAGTTCGTTTGCGCACGAGAATTTTCAAAAAGTGGACAGGCGGAGGCGGCGCGGCTAACAATGTCAAAATGTTACAATGCTGCTACATGTAACAATGGGGAAACAATAGGCGAGGAGCACAAGATCGGATTGTAGCTCACTCGAACAAGATGCAACGATGCTCGGACACGGGGAAAGTAACATTGTCGTAGTAGCTTCGGGGCGGCTCCACTAAATATAGTCAATCGTTGTCGAGAACCAAAATGAAATGGTCTTGGTTTTCGATTTAATCTTTCAGTTTTAATCTGTCTGGCGCCGTCTGGTGTCGGCCGACATGACTGCGAATTATTTACTTCTTCAATGCAGGCTTCGGGAAGCTAGTTGAATTGTGCCGCCGATTGTTTGCCATAATACTGCATCTGCTTGCAACAATGCAGAATCAACTATCCATTAGTTCATACTCTACAAACACGCTAGTGTGTTGCCATCAAATAACAAACATGGAAAAAAGCTTGGGCAGAACCTTAACAGAAATACGCATTTCTAATGTTTCGTTTTTTCGCAAACAAAACAGGGTGTACAGTGGACATACCGTACACATGATAGACCACACTATTACAATAAAAATGAAGAGAAAAAAGCCAACAAATTAACTGAATAAAAATGGCTTCGCCGTTTAGAAAAAAGGATTAGAGCTCGTATGCCCATACTCACAGCTGTCAAGGAACACGAATAAAAACGGATTAGAGTTCACTCGAACGCAACGAACTATAATTTGAACTCAAATTCCAGGGAACAAGGATTGTCACATGCCAGCCTACACACAAAATACACATATAGCCACTCACAAGAATCAGACTTACAATGTAAAACGCAGACAAATTTTGAAAAAGCCAGTATAATACACAAATTAAGAGCATGCACATGCACAAACATTAAACATTTCAAATACAAACAGTGTTCACTTTCTGACATAACCATTGAGTAAAATGTATCCTTGTTACCTGGAATTGGAGTTCAAATTATAGTTTGTTGCGTTCTAGTGAACTCTAATCCTTTTTTATTCGTGTTCCTTGACAGCTGTGAGTATGGGCATACGAGCTCTAATCCTTTTTTCTAAACGGCAAAGCCGTTTTTTGTTCAGTTAATCAGTTATCAAGTTGTTTGTTAAAAAGGTTTTCAACTCTTGAGCCGTCCGCTGCCCGCACAGCATTGACTACAGAATCATTGTTGTAGCTAGTAAGAGCTTCCTTTAAATAGTCAATGACATTTACAAACACAATATTTTATTAGTAACAGTGTAAACTTATTAATTTCAAATAATTGGCTTGGCAGAGGGATAAAACTGCTAATTTAATCTGTGATCGGGGTTTTATGACCGTATTTTTAATACCCAGGGTCTGTGGCTGATCTAATCCCCTTTTAGAGGTCTCTAATGTTCCATGAATTATATATTGTGTACTTCATACATTAGGGAAAGGTCTTGAAATCACCTCAGATAATTTAGAGACCCGAGAAACTTATATGAACACCAAATATTTGCTCCCTCCCCAACAAAAAAATATTAGGCCTATGGTTAGTACCACTTAATAGCATCAGGATCGAGAATAAGGGGGTAGGATAAAGAGTCCCCCCCCCCACCAATCAAATGTCATAGTCGGAAAAATG